>BQNB010015195.1:0-73681 GCA_026074375.1 Tanacetum coccineum | reverse complement strand
AGATTTGATGATAAATCACAAGTTTAGGGGAGGATTGTTGGGATTTAGAGCTTCTACACTTAGTACTGCTGACAATTAGTTAGTACTGCCAGTACATTGTTAATACTGCCAGTTATAGTTAGTACTGCTAGTTGTATATTTAGTACTGTTAGTCATATATAGTTAGTACTGCTTAAGTGATATGCATGAGTTATATTAGGAATATATATGCATGATCACTTAACACGTTTTGTAAGCCCATTAGGGTTTCCTTGGTGTATAAAAGGAACCCTTACGGCATAGTTAGAAAATACGAATCCAAGATAGAAAAGTCATAGTTATTAGGCAAAACATATAGTTTTTTGTGAATCATTCAATACATTAAAAGTTTTGTAAAAGTTCTTGTGTTACTGTTACATTGTTTCTTCTGGTGTATAAAGATTAGTTTCCGCATAATCTTTATATATTACTCAGGGTTTCTATCATAGTTGTTTCAGATTTATCTAAGACAACTTAAGCTTTAACAAGCTAATCTAAGATCTGTAAAAAGGGGATCAACACGTAATTTGGGCATATTTACGTGATTTAGGGGGCTAAATGACCCCAAAATAGTGTATAAAATGACACCTCGTCAAAGCTCAAGTACATGCTACTTTGATACTCAAAAGATCTTCTGTGAAGTCATTAAGTGTTCTAGATGAAGCAATCCAAGGAAGATAACTCAATAGCTTTCAAGACAAAAGAAAATTATGAGCATGTCGATCCAGATGTCACCAAGTTTACAAGATAACAAGATTCACAATGATATTGATATGATGATGCAAAAGTGGTGATCTCAAAGAAGCTCAAGATCACAGTTTATCATGCAAGTTGGAGCAAGCTCAAGATAAAGCTCACTACATATAGATACAAGATAAAGATAATAGAACCAAGACTACGAGCAAAACCGAAGACATTCATAGAATGCCAGGCTTAAGTTTTTTGTAATTTAGAGTGACCTCCTTTAGGGGGAGATTGTTAAGAATCGAGAAAAGACTCAGTCACTACCAATATAGTATCTCGTAGCTCGTAGTTAATCATCGGTTATAAGTTAAGCTAACCAAGCCAAGCCCATGGATAACCATGGCCTGGCCAGACTAATGTTAGTACTATATAAGCCCTCTCTATCCCATGGAGAGGGTGTTGGTCATTTGTTTACACAAACTAACACATTCTACTTTCTCTCTCTATAAATGATCATCTACCTCTCTTTCTCTCTCTAAGTTTTCCTTAGATTCTCATAGTGATACTTGATTTGTGATATCATTAAAATTATCTCAAAAGTCCTTGCCAACCGTCTCTCAAAGGTAATATCTTCAGTTGTGGGCGACACCCAAATGGCTTTCATAAAAGGGTGTCAAATTATAGATGGGCCTATGATGGTGAATGCAATAATAACTTGGGCAAAAAAGCATAAGAAGTGTTTATTGTTTCTTAAAGTCAACATTGAAAAAGCTTTTGACTCTTTGTCATGGTATTTTCTAATCTCTATCATGGGTTAAGTTGGTTTTAGTATTAAATGGAGAAATTGGATATGCGCTTGTCTTGAATCGGCTTTCGCTTTGGTTCTTGTCAATGGTTTCCTAACCAAGGAATTTAAGCTTGAAAAGGGCCTTTGCTTAGGAGATCCCCTCTCTCTAAAACTTAGGCAGAAACCTGGTCGATACATATGCTATCAGAATCACAATGATGATTGCTAACATTAAAGACAGACATCATAGACCCAGTGATGCAATGCACAACCCTCCTCAGCCACTCAGAATCTTTTAAAAGATTTATGTTTCAATTCTCATGGAGACTAAACACGTTATCTATTGACTTTCTCACTCTGATTTAGTTGGTATTAAAAAGGTGGCAGTCAACTCTAGTCTTCGATTACTAAAATAAAAGTGCACTATTAAGTCTAGTGCCAAAAGAGATCATCCATAAATCTCACTAAGACACTATCTATCATACAGTTGTTCTTCATGCACTATGAAAACAAGTAAAATATCAAGAGTCTTACGCATTATCCTCGTGATCTTGCCAAAACATCAGAGTGATACTTAAGCATTCACAATAACGATGCAAATCCTTCCAGAACCAACATCAAACAAGCTCTGCGGTAGGTGACTTGTGAGATCCTATATGGATCAAACTTGTGACACTGGATATTGATTCGGTCCTGATTATGAATTGACGTCTTAATCGGTAAGATAGTAACTAAATGATTCACTCTTATCGTGTTGTCTGCTTTGAGACATTTCAATGAAGAGAACAAGCAAGTAAGGTAATTCTGATGTTCGCATATTTAAAGATTCGATGCTTATGCTGGAAATCATATCAAGGAGATTCTTCTTAATTTGAATGTACCTGATCATAGGTCGGTCATTGCGGAACCGAAGGTTAATCCAATCAAACCCAAGCGAATGACAAAGCCATATTCATCCACAAGCTTTATTGCTAACTGTTTTATGATAAGTTCATGAAAAGATAGAGATGGAGATACCTCATTCCAATAGATTCAAGTTTATAAGCGCATGCTCATACTTGATCGACAAATATAAAGATATGATGAAAGCTTGGTGCGGGTCTCATAAAGACTTCACAGGAAGTTTTACAATCCCCTAGGCAGAGTACCTAACCGTTATAGTGTAGTAAGGCAAGACTCGGGGGTTGTTATCGTTCTTTAGGGGAATAGGTTGGGAAGGCTCGAACAAGGTCTAACAGAATTCTAAGGGTAGAAAGAAGATTCTTTTTGTGTTTTTATATTTATAAGAAAGCAGGTAAATATCATGGTTTGAGAGGTTGGTTTGATTAACTAATAATTAAACTAAATATAATCTAAAACTACTAGTGATAACTTTATGATAAAAAGATGTATTTACCTAATCATGCACTACTCCTCAGATTGCTTCCCCTAGATCTGTTGCCTTGTCACACTTGTGATGATTTGTGTAAGTATTTCCTAGGTTATGAACGGATTACACGAACTCGCCGTATATTTAATATTCTGTTAGGGCAACGCACAAGTAAGGTGGTATGAAGACTATTACAAGGCCCTTAAGAGTATATTAAATGCATGTGAAATAACTTAAGAGGGATCAACCACATTAGGGGTAAGGTAGTATGTAGACTATTACCAATGGTATCCTTTCTACACTACTTGTGTTTCCCTAGACGTCTATGCCAATTTAATATCTTATAGCTAGATATCTAGAGCCTAACGCGTACATCCATCAACACGAAGCAACATCAAAAGGATTTACAACCTAAATTTCATGCAGCCATAAGTAAATACAAAGGAGGGTTTAGCCTAGCATGTTAAAGATAAAGCAAGAACATAAATCAATCAAACAACACATAGACATATTGAATGATTAATGATAAATAATCTTACTTGATTAAAACATGGATTAAAGGTAGTTACAACAGGGTTTTGAGGCCCTAAAAATAACCTTAAAAGTTGTTGGAATGATTAGGGTTCGTCTCCCTAAAGTTACACAAAGTTACACACCTAAAATCCTAATTTCAACTTAATATATATAGGAAAATCGTTGCGACGGCATCGCTTTGAAGTCCTGATGTCGTCGCCACGTGGATGATTCTAGATCCTCTTTAAGTCGGCCATGTCCTGACGCCATCACTAGATTTTAGACGTTGTCACCAAATAGATCACGACGGCGTCGCTTTATGCCTGCGACGCCGTCTCCTCGCACTGTATGCATAAATCTTTAAGAGATTTGGTGTAGGTATGAAATCTTGTCCGTTTCTTCTCCAAATGACCCCAAGTCATGTGTATTTCCTCTAAATGTTATCCAAGTGCTAAAAACCAGAAAACAAATGATTAAGTACATAATCTGGGCATATTTGCATGATTTAGGGGGTTAAATGACCCCAAAATAGTGTATAAAATGACAACTCGTCAAATACCCCTACACTTGGGATTTGCTTGTCCTCAAGCAAATAGGCTTTTCTACCTAGGCAATAGCAATATTAGGGTCATTTAACCCACTCTTTAAAAGCATTTTACAACACAGCCTTCTAAACCTTGTAATTAAAAGCACGGAAAGTATATACTAGCACCTCACATAAATGCTTAGGATTCTCTCTTTCTCTCGGTTGTATAGTAAATTATAACATAATTTGGAAATGGAAAATCAACACTCATTACCTGTCATAACATATAAATTACCATAGGCTTGGTAAAGGATCAAACCTCCACCACTAGGCGCAAGTATTATTCATTACTGTCAAATAGGTCTTTTAAAGGGTTGTGGGGTGTAGGTGTAAGATAACATTAACGGAAACAGAAACGGATGGGATACATTTGGGGAGTGACTTTTGGGTGAATTTAGAGTGGAAGGGTTAGCTAATTATTTATAAGAATACACATTAGTTTGGTTGCTAAGCCAAAGACTCGGAGAAAATATACAATCTCTACACAACTCTACATCAATCTATTTCTTTTTCTTTTCTTGACTCTATGATAAACATAACATAAGCAAATGGCAGCCCGTATATTTTTTCACTCTTTTTTTATATATACATTTTTTTCGTACACTTTTGCCCTGCCATTGCTTAAACATATAATACATCATGGGGGTTTATAGATACACCCCTACACTTGAACTTTTACATACTCGGTTATTTACAATCTAACTAATGACCCGATTTGAGATGGATCAACATAACATGGAGCTTATTGAGCTCTATTAGGGGTAATAAATTACTTCTTCCCCAATTTTTCATAAGATGAATACTACCATGAATCCCAATCGTCCCAAAACAGTATTTACAAGGATAAGGACTTAGCAACCGTGTACTCAATAATTAACCTGGGTTAAAACAATAATGTACTAAAGGTGAGTACATACAAGGTAGTCTAAGGCGATTTGGGTGTAACGATTGGTTTAAGGGTTAACAATGTTCTTTATTAATAGTCCGGCTTAACCAAAAATACGAGAATCATGGAAAATGATAGGCTCGGAGGGTTGTACTAGGGGTATCCTGCATTTAAAGTGAGTGCATGGCAAGGGTGTGGGATAGTTATATGACCGGTGTGACCATCATAACAGTTACAGGTTTAAAACATGGGTTAATCCTAGTGCCTCTTATCTAGCAAATCCTAATACTTACTATGCGGTCTCGGGATGCATCACAAAAACAAGTTCTAGAATTTAATATACTACCGGTACACTCATATAATTTAATACCGATACCAATGTTCCAGAAAATGCAACAAAGACCATACGTACGCATCTGTAACGACGGAATAGACACATATGACTGCATTCGAACCTTAACTCAAGAAAGCTAAAGGTACAAATTATCTTGGGTATCAATAATGGATACCCGAATTCCTAAAGATCTAAAGGCGAACCTCACATTTTTTGGGTGAAATTTTGAGGGTTTTTTGTGCTAGTCATATATATTCCTATCCATGAGACGCTATTAATACTTGGTTTTCGTCGGTATGTGTCATAAAAAAATTTAAATTTTGGTCAAAATTACCTTTTTATGCTATGTTTCGATATATTACCCATCATTTTAAGGAACAAGCAAATGGCAAATGAAGAAATAATTTCTAAGGCTTATTTCCCCTACACTTAAGTTGAACATTGTCCCTAATTTTCTATATAAGTACCCGTAAAAACGAATAAAGAGAAAAGAAAACAAGTAAAAGAAACTAGTACTCCCATGGTTTGCTCAATAATGGAGAAAAAACATGCGATAACTAGTTAAATCGTCCTCGAAACTTCCTAAGAACTTCCAAGCTTCTTCTCATCAAATATAACCTGTAATCAAAGACAAGGACAACTACACCAAGCATAAAATCGGCGGGATATATATAAATACAATGAGAGTTTAGGGTTTTGATTCTATAAAAGCAGTAAAGATTGGATGAGAGTAATGATGTAATTATAGGTTTTCTGCAGGTTTGCAAAAGAATTACAAATTTTAAATATTGCACATTCTATTTTTCAGAAATACTTGAAAAAAAATTCAAATTTTTACATTGCTGGAGACGCGACGCCGTCTGGTATTAATCCCGACGCCGTCTCCAGGGTCTGTAAAAAATTCTTCTTCGTTTAATGAGAAATTTCTTGCACGCAATTTTATTAGTTAAATCTGAAGAAAGCACTGCATAAAAACCTGAAATTAATCATTACAATCATATGACTCGAAACTGACGCGAATTAATCTAAACAATTTATTTTAATTATGTTTGAATTGGTTCTAAAAACCGGAAATTTCCCGTAAACTTATTTTGTTGCAAAATGCCTTTGATTGCAAATAAGACGGAGTTATAAGCAAACAAAGCATGATTACAAAATTCATTCAAACATAATAAAACAAACAATAAAGAATTAAAACACACGACACTCCTAATATGCAAGAAAAATAAATATTGGGTTACCTCCCAAGAAGCGCTTTTCTTTATTTATGAGTCTTGTAGCTAGACTCGAAGTCACACGTTCTTACGTGACTTCTCCTTCATCATCCATTCCAGTCAAATATTCGGGTCCAAGCTTAATGGTGTCCCTATAAAACCCTTCTTCCAAGTCAGATGGCTTCCTACATCCTTTATCATAGTCATCTTCACTAAGTATTACTCTAGATGACAATAAGTCGTGACCTTCGCTAGACAATTCGCTCCTCTCTAGGTCCTTATATGGCGTTTTAAAGGTGATCTCTGTAGTTTTGTCCGTGAAAGTCATTAACCCGTGTTTCTTATTTATAGCTAGGCGGGCGATTTCAACGAAGGGTCGTCCAAAGATTACATGGGACAAGCTAGGGTCAATGTTAGTCTCAATATTTTCCAAAATGGTGAAATCTATGACGTAACTCATATTTCCTACAAATATGTGCATGTCCCTTCCTAATCCTACGAAATTTCTTCCCATATACTCATATCCATTTTTTATGGTGTGATAATAAGCAAAGGACATGATGTTCATGGGTAGGTCAATATCAATGTATGCATTGTCCGTGAACTTATGACCTATCATGCAGGGAATTTTAAGGTTTCTTGGGTCACCATTTTGATCCTAAAGTCATAATTAAGTGAGCATTTAGGCATGTCCTTAATCAATGATTCATAAACTGATTCCTCACATGTGTCAACTAAATCTAGAGGCTCTCCAACATCTAACCATTCGATTCCATCGTCATCCCTGTTAGGCCCTAAATTAGCAGTTATGTCTTTCCTGTTCATCATTGTATGCAATTATGTTGGGGTTGCCTTTTCTTTCTCGTTCTTCTTCCTCAGCCTTGCCATCACGGTTGATCTTCTCTTCTTCCTCATTTCCTTTTGGCTTATCGTCATAGGGGTCGCTTTATTGCTTGGGATGTATCGTGATGGTGTTGATCGAACCATGGATACAGGTTGAGCATTGTGGGTCTTCAGTTGGGTAAGAACGAGCAGACAAAACTGAAGTTGTGGTGTTAACATTCAATTTCGGGTTCTTAACCGTGTTGCTAGGGAGTGCTCCCGCTATTTGATCGGTGATGGCCTTCAATACTGTGTCAATTTTGTTGGTCATCTTGCTTTGTTGTTGTTTGAAATCAGCTTCAAACTTGGACAATCTAGCGTCTTGAGATGCCATGAAGTTGGACACCAATCCTTCTAGATTTGATTGACTGTTAAAATTTTGAGGATTGTTGTTGAATGAACGGTTCGAGATCGAACCGTTGGGTTGGAACCGGTTAGGTGGGTTTGAAAATTATTTTGGGAATTTTGGGGTTGTCTCCACCTAAGGTTTGGGTGACTTTTCCATGATGGATTGTAGGTGCCACCAAAATTGTTTTGCTCGGGCTTAAAAGTGTACCACTTTTCTTTCGCTTCATCGGTACGCGAGGATGCATATTCAAAAAAGGCTTGTCCGAGATTTTCCATGCAGTATTGAGTGTCGTGAGGACCACTGCATATCTCACATGAAGTAGTGATTCTGTTCACTTGAGTAGGTTGTATCGGAGCAAGATGAGCTTCCATCAAGCGTTGGACTTGATTTTCGAGCTCGATGAGGCGGCGGTCGAATGTACTCGGGACATCTTGAGGCAAAGAGATTGCCTTAACCAGCTTAGCAAAATCCCTTGGGTCACTTCAACTTTCGTTGTCATAGAGGGCGAGGTCCTCTAATAATACCCAAGATTCTTTGGCGTTTCTGTCACGAAGCTTGCCACCGGCCGATTGGTCAATGGTTCGTCTTGTGACGGAATTAACATGGTCATAAAAGATTTGGACTTGGAGCCAAAGATCAATGCCATGATGAGGGACTTTTTGGAGTAAGTCCTTGAAATGAGTCTATGCTTCAGATAGAGTTTCTCCATGATGTTGTTGGAACATCAGGATATCGTTTTGGAGTTTTGTAGTCCTTCCCGGTGGAAAGAATTGAGCAAGGAAACGAGTAGTAAGATCCTCCCATGTGGTGATGGATCCTGTTGGAAGACGTTTAAGCCAGTTGCTAGCTTGATCGCGAAGGAAAAATTAAAATAAACGCAGGCGCGTTCTTTTCCTGTTTTCACCGTCAAGGTCAATAAGTCCACAAGTTTTAAGAAATCCTTGAGGTCTTGGTTTGGATCCTCGGACCGAAGTCAGTGGAATGAGCATCCGTTTTGCACCAACCGAATGGTGTTGGATCGAAGAGGTACCACGTTGTTCCATACGGGGAGCTCAATGATGTTCCTATAGCCCTCGTGGCTAGGTTTGGAGTAATCTCCAAGGGTACAGATAGGATTCGCGTCTCCCATGGTGGTTGACGAGAATGGATTACGAAACAATTAACACAAAGAAAAGAAATGAGGACTACAAGAATAGTTTATATACTGGTAAATAAATTCTCATTGAAAGGATTCATATGTGAGTAGAACTAATGTTTAAAACTTGATTGAAACCTAACTATTTCCCACGCAGCGGCGCTAAAAACTTGATGTGTGGAGGTCATAAAGGACTTCTACATAAAATTTTGCAACTCCCTAGGCAGTGTACCTAATCGTTGCAGTGTAGTATAGGCAAGACTCGGGGGTTGTTATCGTTCTCTAGGGAGATAAGTATTGGAAGAAAGGCTTGATAAAACGGATTCTTAACAGTGAATTTCTAGGGGTTGAGAGAAGATTCTTTTTGTGTTTTTATATTTATAAGAAAGTAGGTAAATCTATGGTTTGAGAGGTTGGTTTGTTTAACTAATTAACTAAAGTAATTAATATCTATGCTACTGGCGATAAATTTATGATAAAACCAATTGTATTGTACTAATCATCACTACTTCCTCAGGAATGCTTCTCCTAGATCTGTGCCCTTGTTCACCACTTGTGTTGATATGTGTAAGTATTTTATAGGTCATTAACGTGATTACACTGAACCGTCCGTCTATTTTAATATTCCGGTTAGGGCAGTGGTATGTGCTTAATTACATTACCTTTTCATTAAAAACGGACTTATAATGACTAAAAACGCCCCCCAAACCAAAAATACATTGTTATGTGTCATGTTCTGCATTAGTATTGTGCAGAAAACACATATTACAAGAAACGGAGCAAAAGAAAGCCAAAAACATACAAAAACCAATGACGGAATGGAAAGAAAAAGTCATAAGTCTGCCAAGTGAAGTGAAATACAACTTGTGGGACTAAAATAGCCTAACCTCAAGTTGTATTACAAAAATAAAGACAAGGGTCAAAATTGCAAATCCGGGCAAAGATTTGCATTCAAGTTATTAACACTTGAGGGACAAAACTGCCACCTACTTTACCAAAGACTTCTTCTCGCCCAAACAAAAACACAGGTACACTTGGATCTCGTTATCAACATACCTTTACCCTGCAAAAACATCAACACCCTAGCCAAAATCATTTTTATCCACCCTACTATTTCCCCCCAGATGTATAAAAGGGCCATGTTGCAATCCCTCACCATTACCAAGTATTTGTCAATGGCTGAGGAATTGATTGCCAAAGAAGCACAAAGAAATTAAAGGACTGGGATTTGCTTTAGAATATATCACACCCAACAAGCACACTTGGTTTTTTTGCTCTCAAAAAGAGCACAAGCTGAAGTCCAAGAGATGATGGAATTCGGCTATTTTATAAGAGCTTTGTAAGCCCTTAAGGCAGTAAGTTTTAATTAATTTTAGTTTTTAATCTTAGCTTAATTTTTAAGTCATTTACAGCTTTTTACTTTCAGCTTTGTAACACTTTCAAGTTTAATGCAAATTTGAGTTTTTAAGTCAATGTACAATTCCAAGTGTTAAGTTTCTTAATTGTATTGTTTTTGTGTTCAAAATGCTCTCAACACAGTTACTTATAAGTGGTTTTCTATTAAGTTTAAAAATAAAAAGTAAGTAGTTAAGGAGAATATCCACAAATCACTCTCAAATATCTACAGCTTATTTTATGGATGATAAAGCCAGTTTTTCTGGATGGCTTATGGACTCTCACTAGCTTGTTTTATACAAGTTAGAGCTTGTAGATTCTTGATTTAGCCCTGTTTTGAGCAAGGGTGTTGTAAGTCTCTCTTTTTCTTACTTTACTTATTTACTGCAGAACTGCTTATAGTGCTTAGTTGTTGCCTAATTTGCTTATTTGTGCTTTATCAGAATGTTTTAATGCTTATCTTGGCTTATTTGTTAGTTGAAAAATAGAGTTTGTTTTCTCTTCCTTCGTAGTTAGTAACTGTTTAGTTCATTTGATAAAAACTGTTTAGTTTTGGAGTTAACACTGTTAGAACTAATTAGCTTATTTAATGCTTATTCTTATTTAAAGTCTGCTTATAAGTTGTCTTATTTCGTTAATTGATAATCTGTTTTAATTATTATATAAAAAGAAAATTGGTTCTTGAAAACTTTCAGGTGGTTATTTTCAAACTAGCAGTACTAACCTGTAGTTAGTACTGTAGTTCACTTTTGGAAACGAGTACTAACCAAAAAAGCCAGCAGTTACAACTCAAGTTAGTACTTGTTAGTATATAACTATTATACTGGTGGTTATTTTAGCTTATCAGTTATTATTTCTGTTATTTAGATTTCCTTAGCTCTTAGAGTAGATTAAAACCATTTTCCTTTACTGTTTTTAGGGAAAAGCTTATTTTTAATGTTATTTTCCTTTTTCAAAGTATTTTCAATTATGTATAAGTTTGTAGCTTTTTTTTTAGCTTATTTGTCATTTTAGTATATTTAGGTGCTTATTCTTAATACTAAGTGCTTATTAGGTTTAGGTGAAATATGTTTTAGCTTATTTGCTTATTTATTGTGCATTTGTGTTTTGTTAAAGCTACGAGTACTAACCGTAGCTAACAATACTAACTTAAAAACTGGATGTTACTAATCAAGTTAGTACTGGTAGTTAAAACTGTTAGTACTATTGTTAGTACTGTTGAGTTTATCTTGTTTATTGAGCTAAATTGCTTTTTGAATGTGCTTATTTAGAGGTTAGCTTTCTTATTTGTTTGGTTTCTTATGCTTATTTGAGTTATTTGCGTCTTATTGTACAAGTTTTAAGTGTTCTCTCCTTTTTAGCTTTTTTATGCTTGGTTTCAGCTTATTTTTCTTGCTTATTTTATGTTGCATTTGCTTATTATGGTTAGTGCTCCAATCACATCTTGTCATTATTAAACATCAATCATCAATCGTCTCTCGATTTTCCATTTTAGCCTCGTTGGGACATAACGACCCGGGAACACTCTATACTGCTTCCGGTTTTCATTGGTCTCGTGGATTCTGATCCTTGTTGTGTATTCATATTTATTTCCATTTATTGAACTACTTTGGAGGGGTGAGAACGAGCGAGTCAATTTTTGGCGCCGTTTTTCCGGGGAGGCTGAAAACGATTATCGTTACATTTGAAAATTTGTGTTTGAATCTGTGAATATTTTCTTCTATAAAAATATAAAAGTACAAAAATATTTTCCTTTTCTTTTTTAGTATATATATCACATAAAAAAAAATTGTCCAAAAAAAAAATAAAAAAAAATAAACTCCAAATTTATCAATTGTTCCTAACGTGTGGAACAATACAAATTTCCCAACTCGAATCAAAGATTTAAACTTGCCCATTTGTGTCTCTTACGACATACGCTCATCTTGGAAAAGTTAAACAAGCTATAAAGTGAGTTAAGGAGGGTTGTTCCTAGGACTACGATCACAAAAGGAGAGAGATAAGAGCTTCGCGCCTATTCTACTCCTCCGCTCACCTGTGCGTTTATCTTTTTGAGAGCTACCGTGAAGTAAGTAGATTATTTGGTAAAAGTTGTCTTATCTCCATTGTCCGGTAAATTAATTGCGAATAAAATCTTTGAAAAAAAAAACCAAATGAATGTGTAAAATTTTCTTTTTAGATTTCCTAATTTTGTTGCATGGCACTCTTCTCAAGCCCGTAAACGTCGACAACAACAAGTTCCTCCGAATCTTGTTGAAACTTCCAAAGATACGATGGCTGATAATCGAACTATGGCAGAATTGCTCCAGGCTCCCACCGAGGGATACGAGGACGCAATTGTTGTTCCTGGAAAATCGCATAGGCGCAAATTTTGAGATCAAGATGGTTGCTAACTCTTGTCTTTTAGGTTTTTTTTTTCAGAACATGCAGTTCTTTCGGACATGACAAATGAGGACCCACATGCCCACATCCGTTAATTCAATAAAATCCACCTCTACTTTGAGATATCCTAATGTCCCAACCACATCAATTAAGTTGATGCTTTTTCCTTTCTCTCTCGAGGGGGCAGCCCGGATATGGCTTGAGAAAGAAACCCACATCGATCAATTCAGGACATTGGGATGACTCGTTGCGAAATCATCAATCAGTTTTTCCCCATCCTAGTATATGAACGACAAATCTTCGGAAACGAAATTACCAATTTCAAACATGATTGATGAGTCGTAGTGAGGCTTGGGATCGATTTCAAAGTTTCTTCTCGTGCATGTCCACATACTGGATTACTCGGAGGCTTCACCAACTTGATACATTTTACAATGCCTTAATATGTTAATGATCAAGACTCTTTGAACTCGCCGCATGCGGTGGTTAACTTTTTGGACAAAAGGCCGCTGATTGATCAAGCCTTACTCTGAGAGCAAGTTCCAAGTTCGTACACCCCGAAGCAAAAGCAATTGGTGCTAAAGTGAGTCAAGCGGCTTCCACCTCCGGAGGAGTATCTCCGAGTTGCTGAAATTGAAAGATATGGTTAGAGCTTACTTTCTTGCAAATGCAGACAGCTCCAGGTTCCAGCTCTCCCCCCCCACCCCCCACGCTCCGTAAAAGCGGTTGAGCAATGTTGTGTTTACTCAGCGGTGGTGCCCATATATATCGTATTGTCGGCTAACAAGATAGCAAACATTACCTAGATAAGCATCCAAGAATACGTGTCGCAAGCTGGCCGCAACACATTTAAAACCAAGGGAATTCCGGATTACCGTACCGCCACGATGGTCAAACCCAAATCAGACCACACCCGAGTTTTCCTTCCCATGCAACACAACAGCCAAGCAACAATCAGAATCGTTGGAACCATAACCAAAAACCAATACCGTGGATAGGCCTACAACCGGGTTTCAAAATCCAAACGACCCCAGGTTCAACAACAAGCCCAATGTAATCAACCCCGGTTAATCAACACCCAGCTTACCAATGCTCAGTCATCAAGTCTCGGGTGTGTCAAAAACTGATTTTGAGAGCTATGCTCAAGGCTAATGATGGGTTATGCAAAACATGCAAAACCAATGTCCAATCTAAACCGGACTTGTTTACCTCACCTAAAAAAGAAAAAAAGAAAATTTCAAACAAAACAATCAAAGTCACAAGAAATCGTTAAATTCCAACCAAGCTTCTACTTCTAGTTCGGGTTCTCTTCCTAACAACACCGTTTCTAACCCGAAGGGTGAATTGAAAGTAATCACCACCAGAAGCGGTGTTTCATATGATGGACCTCAAATTCCACTCCCGGTGGTGGAAGTTGAAAACCAAAGGCTGGGTGGAAAGGACATGGGCTTCCTAACGGAAGTAACATAGACGTTAACCTCGATAGTCTAAGTTGATGAACTGTATGTAATGCCTAGAGCCAAAACGACTTTACCATATCCTCTAGGTGTAACAAGGTGAACTCGCGAAAAAGGCAGACCTTTTAGCTTTCGATAATTCATGGAAATTTTTCGGAATCTCCACTTAGGAGCTGAGCCTTCGCGGATGGCTCTCTGCACATGCTAAGTTTGCACCGATGCTCAGAAAGCTTTTTGAACAACAAAGGACAAGATCTTGGAAATTAACCAAAACACGGTCTAATGAAAAATTGCTCGGCAGTCATCCTTAAAGACCATTTCCCAGAAAAATTTAGGAGGACGGGTAGATTTCTCGTACGTGTGTTGACCTGAATTGGATGAATGCTATGGCCCTGGCCGATCTCGGTTGCAAAGATCAATCTAATGCCCACTCTCTCCGTTTTTGAAAAGCTTAATCTCCAAAGACTAACCAAAACTAGGATGATACTCGAGTTAGCCGACCGATCGATCTCCACTCCCACCGGCATAGCCGAAGATGTTTTTGTGAAGGTTGGAACCTTCTATTTTCCAGCTGATTTTGTGGTAGTTGACTATGATTGCCGACCTCGAGTTCCCGTTGATTTAGCGAAGACCATTTTTAAGAACGGCAAGCGCCTTGATTGATGTACACGGGTGTAAAATATGACCTTAAGACATGTATTGACCAATCGTGGGACTTTTCAAGTAAGGTGATACGAAAAATTTCTCCTACATGATAGAATCAGTTAACAAGGTCGACTTTATTGATATAGCTTCTGTATGGAATATTCTCAAAAAGAGGTTGTTAGGATTCTCGGATGTATTAGCAAATGGGAAATTCTACTCCTTACTTTAACCAATTTTGATACCACTTCTCCCACCTAACTCCCTTCGATGGTTAGTAATTTCATTTTGAAGAAATCGAGGCTGAACTTTCTGATACTTGTATAAAGTCAGAATTGATGATGCCGATTGTGATCCCGAGAAGGATACCTCGATCTACTCTTTTGAATGCTATCCTAAATAGTAGCCCTACTCACCACTTCCCTAACCATGCAAATTAATTTTCCTAGGTTAGAAAAAGAACTTAGATTTTGTAAAAGCCCAAAAAACGATGAAAACATCAATTGATGATACCTCCTGAGGTCGAGCTCAAGGACTTACCTCCCCACCTCGAATATGCATTTTTGGAGGGTGACAAACAAGTTACCAGTCATCATTGCGAAAGTTTTGAGTGTCTGGGAGGAAAACCGCTCTCAAAAGGTGTTGCAGTCCCACAAGCGAGCATCGCTTGGAAAATCTCCGATTATCAAGGGTATTTACCCGGAATTTTGTACTCACAAATTCATAATGGAAAGAGGACTACACTCCAGCGGTTCCAACATCAGAGACGGGGTGTTAAACCCAAATCCACTATGTCATCAAAAAGATGTTGAAAAAAACTTACTTTGACGTGATTAATTTACATATCTCGAGATAGTCCCTGGGTGAAGCCCGGATTACACTCGTGTACCAAAGAAAGGTGGTTTTACGTCATGTTGTAGTTTGAGCAAAATGTGTTGATCCAACTCGATTAGTTACGGGATGGCGGGGTTATGCATGACTACCGAAAAAATTGAATGCAAAGCCACCCGAAAGACCATTTCCACTACCATTCATGGACCAAATGCCTCGAGAGGCTTTCGGGGAAACGAATTACTATTGTTTTTCTCGATGTTATTTCTCGGGTTATTTTTCAATATCTATTCGAACCAATGATCAGGGAAAAAAAAACACACATTTACTTGCCCATACGGAACCTTTGCCTACCGACGCATGCCCTTTGGCCTCTGCAATGCACCAGGCACATTCCCGAGATGTATGATGGCAATCTTCCACGACATGATCGAAAAAAAACGATGGAAGTGTTTATGGATGACTTTTCGGTTTTGGAAGGTTCTTTCTCTACATGCCTAACCCATTTGGAAAAGATGCTTTTAGAGCGGTGTGAAGGAACCAGTTTAGCTCATAAACTTGGTGAGAAAAAGCCATTTCAATGGTTAAGGAAGGCATTGTTCTTGGACATAAATTCCAGATCGGGAATTAATCTGAGGGTCGACTCGAGCTAAGATTGACGTTATCACCAAGCTCCTACCCGACTACTGTAAAAAGGGATGTCTGTAGTTTTCTTGGGATGCGGGTTTTATAGAAGATTCATCCAGAATTTCTCAAAAATAGCCCGTCTCATGACCCATTTGCTTGAAAAAGAGACTCCGTTTTATTTCTCCAAAGAGTGTATTGAAGCATTTAACACTCTCAAAAAGAATCTAACCGAGGCTCCAATCCTGATTGCCCCAGACCGGAAATGACCATCTGTGAACTTTGTGCGATGACAAGCGATTTCGCCTTAGGTGCAGTCTTGGCGTCGCAACGTCTATGAGAAACATTTCAGGCCTATACATTATGCAAGTAAAACAATGAATGAGGCGATCACGTTAACCTCGACAAAAGAAGAAATGTAAGCCGTGGTGTTACGCATTCGAAAAATCCGATTTTACCTTGTCATCGAACAAATGCACTGTGTATACGGATCAAATTCCGCCACTCAAGGTATCTCTTTGTCAAAGAATGATTCTAAGGAGAGATTGCTCCGATGGGTTCTGCTCCTTCATGAGTTCGATTTGATGTAGTTGACACGAAAGGAGTTGAGAACCTTAGTGGCTGTTCTTCTATCACGATTAGAGTAATCCTCAAAGAGAATGAATCGATCCAAAGGAAATAAATGAAAAGTTTCTCCTCTTGAAACTCTTAGTTCGATTGTGTTTCTTGATGCTAGTACCCCCATGGTTTTGCTGAATCGCAAACACCATGGCGGGAAATTTCGTGATCAACTGGGGATGTCAACCAGCAGAAAAGAAAATTCTTCAAAGACGTGAAGCATTATTTTGGAGTACGACCCTTTTATTCAAGATCTGTGCTGACCAAGTAATTAGGCGTTGTGTTTCGGGGCAAGAAGCTTTTGACATCCTCAAAGCTTGCCACAGTGGACCCACCGGGGGACACTACGGTGCCAATTTACACCGCCTAAAAAAGTTTTCGATTCAGGTTTTCTATTGGCCTTTCGATCTACCAAGGATGCCCACGACTTTGTACCCGATGGACATTTGTCAAGTCAAGGCACAATTTCGCAACGTGATGAGGATGCCTCAAAACTCTATCCATATTTGCGGAAATCGTTCGTACATGTGGGGCATCAATTTTTTGGGGCCGTTTCGTTTCCCGTCTTCAAGAGGGGAACAAGTATATACTCGTGGCCGTCGATTATCTTGTCGAAAGGGGTGAAGCAAAAAGCGCCCTTTCCCCCCCCCACTTTTAAATGAGCTCCGAGTTGTTTTGCAGAATTTCTTAAATCTCTCTTCTTGCCAGATTCGGTGCCCCCCCGTGCAATCATATAGTGATCGCGGAACCCATTTTTTGCAATGACAATTTGCAAAGGTCATGCTCTTAAATATGGAGTCACTCATCGTCTCTCCACCGCGTATCATCCACAAACAAGTGGACAAGTTGAGGTATCCAATCGTGGTTTGAAACGAATTCTTGAAAGGACCTGTGGAGCTGGAAAATCGTTGCCTCTTTGGTCGGATAATTAGATGATGCATTTGGGCCTTACGCTAAGATTACACAAAACACCCTGTTCGGGTGCACTCCGTACAAGCTTTGTATATGGAAAAGGCATGTCAATTACCGGTTGTTGAGCTCAAGCCAAAGCTTACTGGGCCCTTAAGCATACAAACTTTGATATCAAAACCGCGGGTGATCACAGAAAAGTTCAACTCAATGAACTTAATGAACTTCGTGATCATGCCTACGAGAATTCTTTAATTTACAAAGAGAAAACAAAGAGAATCCATGACTCCAAGATCAAAAACCGCGTTTTCAACGTCGGTGATCGAGTCCTCCTCTTTAACTCTAGATTGAAGATTTTCTCGGGGCAAGCTTAAGACCCGTTGGAGTGGACCATTCACTGTTCCAAGTTTTTCCATTACTGGCACTGTCGGTGTTGATCCTAAAAACTCCGGGCCAAATTTCAAAGTGAATGGTCATCGTATTAAACACTACTTTGGAGGGGACGTACCACAATTGGTAGTCCTAGATCTCCACACATTCCCCATGAACCAATAAATTCGGGGGACGGGTCAAGCCTAGCGACCTTAAACAAGCGCTTCGTGGGAGGCACCCCATGCTTATCATAGTATTGTGTAAAAAATGAATAGTGGTTTTCTTGTTGTGTGGAGGCTCGCCTCTTCCATTACCCGTGTTTCGTGTTTGTGTTGTTAATTGTCCAGGATTGCCCGGATTGTGAAGACTCTCGTGCTCTCAGTTTTGTCTTTCATCTACAAGAGTTTCACATCCTCAGCTTCATTTTGGAAATCCAGTATCCTAATCTAATCGACTAACGTTTTATCTTTTGGCACACTTAATAAACGGCCTTAGATTTACGTAGGTGCCCCTTTCAAAACATCGAGGACGATGTTTAGTTCTAGTATGGGGGGGGGGGATCTTCGATTTGATTTTGCCTGCAGCCGTTGTTATCATGTAATCCCGTTTTTACCACCAAATTTTTACAAAAATACCAAAAAAATGAAAAATTTTAAAAATTTTCAAAAATAAAATAAGTGTTTTGTCACAGTTTCGACTTTCCTAATGGGTAGAATGAGAATAATTTTTGACTCGATCGGGCGTGTTGAGCCTAGCTTTGTTCCTCAATTATAGCTAAGCTTTCAAGAATTCTATGGCTTCGAATTTTAATAAGGTGTAATGAACAAGAAGTGATTGAGTTAATATTGTTTATGTGCTGAGCAAGATTTCTTCTAAATCTTTATATGAGTAACTTAGGGTTTTTTTCTCCCATTAGCTTTTAATCTCCTAATTCATTACTGTGCTCATTTCAAATTCAACTAAGTCAATCGATGTTTTTAGAAAAAGCTTCAAATTTGTAACTTGATTCTTTAAAACGAGTTTTCTCTGTTCTTAGTAAATTGAAAGTTAAAATGCCAAAAATGCATGAATATTGAAATTATGCCAATGAAGCATACATTTGAGTATATGGAGCAAGTAAAAGATGTGTCGTGATATCCACTCCGCTTAACCACGAGGTGGGGGTTTCAAACTTAGACATCTTTTACTTCTGGGATTTGGTTGTTTATTGTGTCATGATATATCACCAGGAAGCAAGGTCTAAGGTGGGGGTTCAAAACTAAGCACCTATCACTTAAGCCTATTAGGAAGAAGGTAGTTGAGTGATTTTCCCACTACGCTAGCAACGGGGTGGGTTTTCAAACTAAGAACACCGGTCGTTGGTTGTGATATCCTACTAGGGAGCGAGGCCTAGGTAGGTGTTCAAACTAAGCAACGCATTCCTAGCTTTAAGAACTTATGATTATGATGATAAAGATGTTGCAAAAAGTTCTACAGGTTAAAAATTTCGTTTCTTTAAAATAAGTTACAAGGGCCTAATAAGCCTAATAAGTTGTTGCTTTGAGTCATGATTCATCTTGAATTACGACTATGGAAATAAGTTGATCTATGGTTGAGTTGAAATGAGTACACACATTTAAATCATATATCCATGTTGGGAGTTAAAAGTTCACAAGTCATAAGTATGAGTGCTTAACATTTAGACTTATATTGACAAATGATCTTGTTTAATTGCTTGGTTTGGAACTAGTGAAAAATCGGGGACGATGAATTTATCCATTCGGACATCCATAGATTATTCTATGGGCGCTTCTCATTCTATGATCCCAGTGTTGATAAAATAAAGGAAGTCAAGCATGTTAGTTAAGAAAAGAAAGAGGAAAATCCAAAAATATTAGGGATAGTTAGTGTACATATAAAAAATGGTGAAAACGGGACTTGTCGAAGCTATTGATTCTTTAGTTCCCCTTGACGAACGCTTAGCTACTTTTCGAGGTAATTAGTCGAGGGGGATCGAGATTCTTAGTTTTCTAAGTGTTTACTTCATAACATTGCGTGAGGACACGGCAATACCTTAGTATGGGGGATTTTGGTATGTGCTTAATTACACATACCATTTTCCATTAAAAACGGACTTAAATGACTAAAAACGTACCAAAATACATCGTATTTGTATGTTTTGCATTTGTATTGTGCAGGAAACGGATATTCAAGAACAGGACAAAAAGAAAGCCAAAAACAAACAAAGCCGAGCACGGAATGGAAAAGACAAAGTCAAAAGTCAACCAAGTGAAGAAAATACAACTTGAGGGACTAAAATTGCCAAACCTCAAGTTGTATTACAAAAATTAAAAGACAAGGGTCAAAATTGCAAACCGGGCAAAGATTGCATTCAAGTTATATAACTTGAGGGGACAAAACTGCCTACTTACCCAAAAGCCTTCTTTCCCGCCCCAACAAAAACCCAGGTACAACTTGGATGTCGTCCCATACCTTCTACCCTGCAAAACCACTCAACACCCTAGCCAAAATCATTTTATCCACCCTACTATTTCCCCCCAGCTGTATAAAGGCCATGTTGGCAATCCCTCACCATTCCCAAGTATTGTCAATGGCTGAGATTGATTCCAAAGAAGCACAAAAGAAATTGAAGGCTGGGATTTGCTTTAGAATTACCTCACACAACAAGCACACTTGGTTTTTGCTCTCACAAAAGAAGCACAAGCTGCAAGTCCAAGAGATGAAGACTTCGGCTATATATAAGAGCCTTTTGTAAGCCTTTAAGGCAGTAAGTTTTAATTAATTTTAGTTTTTAATCCTAGCTTAATTTTTAAGTCATTTACAGCTTTTTACTTTCAGCTTTGTAACACTTTCAAGTTTAATGCAAATTTGAGTTTTTAAGTCAATGTACAATTCCAAGTGTTAAGTTTCTTAATTGTATTGTTTTGTGTTCAAAAATCTCTCTCAACACAGCTTACTTATAAGCTGTTTTCATTAAAGAAAAAAAAAAAAATAAATTAGTTAAGAGAAAATCACACAAATCACTCTCAATATATAACACACTTATTTTATGATGATAAGCCAGTTCTGATGGGCTTATGGACTCACACTAGCTTGTTTTAATACAAGTTAGACATGTAGATTCTATGATTTAGCCCTGTTTTGACAAGGGTTTTGTAAGTCTCTCTTTTTCTTACTATTAACT
The DNA here is from genome assembly GCA_026074375.1 of Tanacetum coccineum. Taxonomy (NCBI): domain Eukaryota; kingdom Viridiplantae; phylum Streptophyta; class Magnoliopsida; order Asterales; family Asteraceae; genus Tanacetum; species Tanacetum coccineum. The sequence goes on along the minus strand of BQNB010015195.1, from coordinate 52,510 downwards.
TATTTACTGCAGAACTGCTTATAGTGCTTAGTTGTTACCTATATTTGCTTATTTGTGCTTTATCAGATGTTTAATGGCTTATCTTTGCTATATGGTGTTAGTTGAAAAATAGTTTGTATCACTTTCTTAGTTAGTACTGTTAGTTCATTTGATAAAACTGTTAGTTTTGAGTTAACACTGTTAGACTAATTCAGCTTATTTAAGTGCTTATTCTTAATTAAAGTCTGCTTATAAGTGTCTTATTTCGTTAATTGATAATCTGTTTTTAATTAATATAAAAAGAAAAATGGTTTTTGAAAACTTTCAGGGGTATTTTCAACTAGCAGTACTAACCTGTAGTTAGTACTGCTAGTTCACTTTTGGAACAGTACTAACCCAAAGCCAGCAGTACTAACTCCAAGTTAGTACTGTTAGTTAAAACTGTTAGTACTGGTGGTTCATTTTAGCTTATCAGCTTATTATTTCTGCTTATTTAAGATTTCCTTAGCTTTTTAGAGTAGATTAAACCATTTTCCTTTACTGTTTTTAGGAGTAAGCTTATTTAAGCTTATTTTCCTTTTCAAAGTATTTTCAATAATGTATCAGTTTGTAGCTTTTTAGCTTATTTGTCATTTTAGTTTATTCTAGTTGCTTATTCTTATTACTAAGTGCTTATTAAGGTTAGGTGAATATCTGTTTTAGCTTATTGTTTAAGCTAGCAGTACTAACTTTGAACTAACAGTACTAACTTAAAGCTAGCAGTACTAACTCCAAGTTAGTAATGTTAGTTTAGACTGTTAGTTAATTCTGTTAGTTAGTACTGTTAGTACTAATTTTAGTACTGTTGAGTTTATCTTGCTTAATTTAGTTTAATTGCATGCTGATTTTGCTTATTTAGAGTTAGCTTCGCTTATTTATTTTGTCTTAAGTTATTTTGAGCTTATTTGTGTCTTAGTTTAAAAAGTTTTAAGTGTTCTTGCCATTTCTAGCTTTTAATGCTTGTTCCAGCTTATTTTCTTTGCTTATTTTTATGTGCATTTGCTTATTAGGTTTAGTCCCCAAATCATATTCATATCCTTGTCATTTTCAAACATCAATCATCATCAATCGTCCTCTCCGATTTCCATTCCAGCCTTCCGTTGGACATAACAACCCGGAAACACTCTATACTGCTCCGGTTTTCTTGCACGTCCGCGAAATCTAATCCGTGTTTGTATTTATATCATAATATAGATAAGTTTTAAGGAGTAAGTTTTGGCGGGTCAATTACCTTATTTCTTTGCATAAGCGCACAACCTAATCCCTAATTCGAAGCATCACAGTAAACTACAAAATCTTCAACTCCATCAGGAAGTGACAATATCGGCGCACCACATAAATAATTTTTCAAGGTCTGAAACGCTTCTTCTTCTTTTTTGCCCCACTCATACTTTTGATTCCTCTCTGCCTCACTCTTACTCGGGTCTACGTGACCAATAAAATGCACTTCTTCCAACGAAAACTCACACTTAGAAAACTTAGCATACAACTTCTCCTTCCTTAGTGACTCCAACACTAACTTCAATGAACTTCATGTTCCTCCTTCGACTTTGAGTAGGCCAGAATGTCATCAATAAATACGATGACAAACCTACCTAAGTACGGTTTGCAAACCCGGTTCATTAATTCCATGAAAACCGCTGGTGCATTGGTTAACCCAAAATGCATAACCGTAGACTCAAAATGTCCGTATCTCGTTCGAAATGCGGTCTTTAGAATGGCATCCTCATGCACTCGTAGCTGATGATAACCTAACCTAAAATCTATCTTTAAGAAAGGACACGCTCCTCGTAACTGATCAAACAAGTCATCGATCCTAGGGAGTGGATAACGGTTTTTAACAGTTAATTTGTTCAGCTCCCTATAGTCGATACACATGCGAAAAGAACCATCCTTCTTCTTAACAAATAACACCGGTGCTCCCCATGGAAAATGACTAGGTCATATGAAACCCTTGTCTTCTAACTCTTGAAGTTATTCAGACAATTCTTGCATTCTTGAGGGTGCCAAACGATATGGAGACTTCACGACTGGCGTCGCTCTGGTAACTAAGTCTATACGGAACTCAACTTGTCACTGCGGTGGTCATCGACAAATCTTCCGGAAACACATCAATAAAATCGCACACTACGGGTATATCACTTATCCTAGGTTCATCTACCTTAGCGTTCATTAGGGCTTTGGCGGCTCCAAAGTACGTTCCCCATGAACTCGAAGTATCTCATCACCTTCCAACGGTATACAAACCACCTTCTCATGACATACTATCACAAACTTCCTCTTGGAAAACCAGTCCATTCTCACAATCACATCAAAGCTTCCATGACTCAACGGTATCAACGAACTCTAAGGGTTACGAACAATCGAATAGGATAACAAACTAATATTGAGTCAAAGGCTAAAATGCAAATAGGAGATTTCACATATGCAAATAGACGTGGATCAAATGACATAAGAATCATTTGAAAGAAAAGATACGTATATGCACCGAGTGAAAACGCAACGAAAGAAAATCAACAGGCGTACCATGACCAATGAACACATAAAAAAATATCAATACGACAGACGGAAATTCTTATACCAATTATCGAATTTACTCGAAAGACCAAATTAAATAATGTTTTTATAAAAATCAATTTAAAATAAGGAAGTCACTTTAAGTATAAAAATCATTTTAAAGAATAAATAAAATTGTCTTAAATGTAATCTTTACAAAATTCATTCTGGTTGTCATAAAAATCTAGAGATGGTTATCTAATGGTGTATCGTACCCTACCACTATGAATCACTTTAGACATGCTTTTATAATAAAATAAAATTTATTTAACCTCTCAACAATTTTCATATCCTATTTGCATAGGCCATTTAACATATTCTATTTACAAAGATCATTTTAAACACAGTTTTTTCAAACACTAACACAATACTTCAAAAGGGCTTTTATAATGAGACATCAACAAAAAAATAAAAAAACCTAAATTTAAAAAATAAAATTATTAATAAAAAAAAAAAAAAAAGAGAAAAAATAAAAAAAAACAAAAAAAATTCAAAAAAAAATAACTAAGACTTACGAAATTTTACAATTATAAAATATGTTACTCAAACAAAGGACACCATAATACCAAAAGGGATCGTAAAACACCGTACAGACTCTAACACAATTCTATTGTTTGAAAACGAAAGAAAATACCAGGAACCATATACTCAAAATAAAATCAAACGAACTCGTACAAGAAAACTCATGCAAGACGTATTACCCACAAGAAAAAGTAAGTCTATCCAAAATAACGATCAATAGAGCAAACCTAAAAGCATCGATACTATACGTCAGCTAAACCAGGGTTACGAAAACCAAGGGATATACAACCAAGGGAGTAATGATCCACACTAATATGTTAGGAACAATTAGTGTTTAAAAGAAACGTTTGATACCCATACGAGTAATCAATGCAACGAAAGAACTAACAAAACACGTCTATATCCGAAAGAGCAGATTCCGACAACCAAAAAACATTCAGACGTCCGAATATAGAAAAAATCGGTATCCTTACTAACAAAGTACGATGAAGGAATGCTAAGCTTAGACTTAGGAAATCCTAACAAACAACCGTACAAACGAGCAACCTCTATAATAGCAATACTATGTATCTATACGTACTAGATAGACAGGAAACTTACTATCTATACAACTCAACTCAACATATCCTCCAATTAGGGTAAGAGAAAAATTCTCTACCCATACCACCATCTTTATCATGAATACACATAAAAAAACATATTACACTACCACCTTACAACCAAACACAAATAAATGCAATCATGGTCACAAGTCTACGTGTGTGATGCATTTATAATTATGTTGGCCACCATAATTATAAGTGCCTCCTTTCACACGTGTACTTACTTCCAAGATTACACATTTCAATCATAATTCACATATAAGCACATATTCCACATTGCACATCTTAAAAAACTCCAACCTAACACATAAAGGATGCTCCATCAAATAACTACTTAGTTATATAAAAAAAATTGAAACGACATAAAGGAACGAAAGTCTTACAACGACTCCCAAAATACGAAATATCCGAAAGAAATAATCAATAACAACATAACGAGGTAAATGACAGGATAAACTTATGTTGGGCCTCGCTTGGGTTTGACTTTGCCTCCGCAAGAATCACCCGACTCCGCGGGTCCAGCCCTATTACGCGCATCCAACAAACGATCAACTATCTTATCTCCTTACTTAATTTGCTATTTTTTAGGATTTAATTAGATTAAAATAGCTTTTAATTCATAATAAATTCAAAAATAATCAAAAAAAATGTTTTTCTTTTTCTTAAAATTTTCTTTTGTCCTATTTTAAGTTTAGAAATTTAGTTTTCAATTTTAAATTTTAATTTTATCTTATTTGCTTAATTGTCGCGTTTTATTAATTTCCCGTTAATTGTTTAAGTGTTTAAATTATTTATTTTAATTATAGCTTTTATTTAGTAGTTATAGATAATCAAAAATATCCTTTCTCTCATTCAAATAATAATCCGAGCTTAAACGTGGTTTCAATTTCACAAGTCGTTGGGGAAACGACCCGGGTGATCATACTTCCCGGTTAAATATACATATTATATATTATATATATCTTTTAAGAGTGAATTTTCCTTAGGGAATTTTCTTAATTGCTCTTGTGGTATTATATCGTATATTTTATAGTGTATAAAAATCTACATTAATCACGATAGCAAATTCATACCACAAGGAAACATACTCCAAAAGTCTAAACAATCAAATAACAACCAAGCATCAAACAATTCAATCGACATAGATAAAATCTCTAGGAGAATGACTTCGCATGCAAGCCTACGGTCTCACTAGCCACTCTTCCTAACTTCAACATCCTCAAGATGGTTACCTGAAAATGATGCTTAAAACGTCAACACAAAGGTTGGTGAGAGTCATAGGTTTAAGACACAAAAATCAAAGCTTATAAACAAATACTGTGATTAATACAAACATGACAGGACAATTACTGTACTATCATACAAGCTAACATGCAAATGAAACCATAACGAGCATGGGAACGAAACGTGTCCCTCGATCCAACAAGTATCAACACTTGGGGAGGAACGTTACCCCCGATCCATTAAAACCATCACTTCACATGGGTAGGAACGTTACCCTCAATCCCGATATCACAACAAATGGGTAGGAACGTTACCCCCGATCCAAATACACATAAGCATTTAGCACGTAACATACAATAGCCAAGTAAAGTCCATACACTTTCAAAATAAAGACACATAATCACAGTAATTAGAACATTTCAAATCCATTTGAATCATTTCCATCCTAATTTAAAAGCGATGTGAAAAGAGGGACTATGAAACTCACCTGAATGCTCAAACGTAGCTTCCAAATCTCAACACGCAACTATACAAATAAATAAACACCGTTACACGCGACCAAGCTAAAAGCTCTAGTCCATGTAACACACATATGATGGATCTCTAAGGGTTTAGCTAACCATCATGGGTCACCCCGACACCATGCCCAACCTTAACCATCACATTAACACTTTACACTAGCTACTTATAATTAAATCAGAATTGCAGAATTTTAGTGTCTCTTTACGTACTCAAAACCCTTAGTTAATGACCTTCATAATTTATACCAAAAATCACCCATGTACATTTATGAGTATATTCACTACCTTGTGATTCCCAAGTATTACTTACATGTGTAACTAACTCAAATAAAATCAAACTTCAAAACTGTCCTAATTCGGATCTGATTGCACACCAAAGTATATCACTCTAACTACCATACTTAGACATGCTTTCAGAGGCTAATTTTCACAGGATTATCAATAAACATATGGAACTTAACTACTGTAGAAGGGCTAATCTTAATTCCATTTTTAAGTATAGGTTTTACCCTCCCAAACATGACCTAATTCTGACCCGTATTTACTGTTTTAATAACTTTTAGTATAAAAATTATTTGAATGACTTCCCGACCTTAAAAACCTTTGAGACCGGATTTTATGGAAAGTAGACTCTTTTGGCTTATTCATAGACTCAAGAAACATATCAATATTTATTTTTATCACCAAGATAACAGTCGTTAAACACGGCCCAAAATTTTGCTCAACCCTAAATCCAGTTTTAACGCAAATCTAACCAAACCACAAGCATGCATACGCATCTAATTTAATCCTAAGCACACTACAATCATAATATATCATAAACATTCTGTATTTTAATTAAAACCCTAAATCCATCATAATTAGGGTTACATGAATAATAAAATCTAGTTATGAAGAACACACTTACCTTGGATCTTAGCACCTAAATCACAACTCTTAAATGTTCTTGGGTCTTTAATGAAAATTGACTCTTCTAGGGTTTTGGGGGAGGGGAGACGCACGACACAAAGAGATGGAAAAGGGGAGAACTAGGGTTTCTTTGACTATATATACATGGTAAGCCTAATCCTAATCATTTTTAGTCTTTGTTTGGTTTTAAAACTCTTTTTTTCCTTTTTCCTTTGCTTGCCGTCCAAACCAACGACCCCCCTTATATTTATATATATATATTTTTTATTAATTAACTAATTTACTTTATTACCTTAAGTTTTCACAAAAACCTAAGCTAATTTGATCAAACCTTATTACTTAAACGCTACTTACTACACTTTCAAAATATAACTTTCATTCACAAAACCACTTTCTATTTATGAAAAGTTTATTGCAAACTTCCATATTTCACTCACATGCTTCCTTTCTAATAACTTACACTTCTCATAAACGCTTAACTCTTAAAAACCAAGAATTGACGTAGCAATGCATGCAACACGTCTTTTATTTCCATTATCACCACATGTGAACAAATAGAATACTTAACACCAAACTCATATGCACACAAAATAAGATAATCCTTTACCTCCAAAATGACATCATGCACCTACGTAAACAACTTCAACCTACATAATGAACACATAGCACACAAGAAACATACAAAATGGACACTTAGCCATTTCTAAAGGTATAAACTAACCTACTTGAATCATGGTTGTCACAGTATCCCCTCCTTTAGGAAATCTCATCCCGAGATTTAACTAGCCGATTCATCAGCACGATCAACAAACAACTGAGGATACTTAGACTTCATATAATCTTCGCGCTCCCAAGTAAACTCGGGACCACGCTTTGAATTCCAATGAACCTTCACAAGTGATATCTTACTACGTTTTAAACTCTTAATTTCACGGTCCATAATCTCTACAAGTTCCTCAACAAAACGAAGAGTTTTGTCAACCTTAATCTCATCCTCATATGGGCAACATGCTATAGGTAGAATCCGCCACATAACACTTAGTTAGGCATTTGAAAAGTGAATCGTGTATGTTACACCACTAAATTCCTCAGATCAATCTTAATCCTCGATATGCTACAGGACCCGATAACTTTCAATGTGTTATTTGGAACATTGGTTGTAGTTTGTATAGGTGATAAAAGGAAATCATATGTTGGTTTATTAGAAGACATAACATTTCCAAATGGAAAAACATTTTCATTAAACCGCACATGTCTCGAAATAATAATTTTATTGGAGGCTAAATCGAGACACCGATAACCACGATGATTGACGGGGTAACCAAGAAAGATACAAGGTGTGGAACATGGTTCAAGTTTATGTGAAATATCAATGTGAGGATAACAAAGACATCCAAAGACACGCAAATGTTCATATGTAAGGGTTTGGTTATAGAGTTTGGTGAATGGTATTTTATTGTTAATGGCAGTAGAAGGTAATATATTTAAAAGGTGAGCAGCCATATTAAGAGCTTCTACCCAGTAAGATGGAGGTAGGTGAGCTTGAAAGAGTAATATACGGATAAGGTTATTAATGGTGCGAAGCATACGCTCGGATTTGCCATTCTGTTGCGAAGTACGAGGGCAAGAAAACCAAAACTGTATGCCATTTTGGCGAAAAAGGTCATGAAAACGGGTGTTGTCATATTCACCACCATGGTCACACTGCAAAGCCTTGATGTCGACATTAAACTGTTTATTGATATAAGCACGAAATGCAACAAAATTATCAAACAACTCAGATTTTTTGTGCAAAGGGTAGACCCAAACAAAGTGCGAAAAATGATCTAATAATATATCATAATATTTAATTTCAATTTCACTCGGAATTGGTGATGTCCATATATTTGAGTGAATGATTTCAAACACAGAATCGACAGAGACTCGGAATTATAAAACGGAAGCTTAACATGTTTACCTAATTGACATGCATGACACAAAGCAGACAACTTTGATTTAAGACATGAAATTAATTTTTTGACTCTAAATGACGAAGCACATCGTCTCCGGGATGACCCAAGCGTCTGTGCCATGTAGTGGAACTAAATGAAAGTAAAACAACTGGAGTTTGAGATGAAGGTTGCTGAGTGACCGGGTAAAGGTCTCCCGTACTATCACAACGAAGAAGAAGTCGTCCGGTTTGGTAATCCTTTACCGAAAAACCATAAGCATCAAATTCAACAGAAACATCATTGTCACGAGTAAATTAATGAACTGAAATTAAATTCTTAATTATATGAGGTGTGACAAGAATATGATTTAGGTGAAGAGGTTTATAAGATGTATGCAAGAAGCTATGTCCGGTATGAGTGACAGGAATAGAGTGACCATTGCCAACAAATACAGATGGATACATGCTTGAATTACTAAAAGAAGTGAGTATACCTGTATTGTCCGCCAAATGAGATGATGCTCCCGTGTCCATATTCCATTTTGGATTTTGAAGAGTCATGGTATGAAATGCATGTGGAAGAGCAGGAGCATAAGAAGCCGGAGCTGGAGACATAGCAAGTGCTCCATAATAGTGCGTAGGTAACTGTTGGGCCAAAAGACTAGCAAATAGAGCCGGTGGCAGATGGGCTGGCAAGTACACATACGGGAGCTGAACTGAAGTATTCACACCACTATACATCATTATCGTTATTGTGAATAAAGTGTCAAAGTAATGTGAATTATTAAATAAGCCAATAAAATGGCAGCAACCCAAATGGAACAATTAAATAAGCGATTGAGGTAGCAAACAATTGGATGATAAATAAATGATTCGCACTTTCGCATCAAAGATTATTAAAATAGCTATGCAATAATTATTAAAGCGGCAACAGATGCATGAGCAGGCACGAACGAAAAATAAATTAGGTCGGTGATTTAGGGTTTTTAATGGTGGGTATTTAGGCTCTGATACCATATTAGAATTGGTAAAAGCCTTATTGAAAGGCTCCTTGATTTTCTTGATCATTCTTGATCAATATACATGATATTTATAGATACAAATAGATAGACTTGAGCCCAATGACCACAATACAGCTAATGATGACTAGACTAATGATTATTCAATCATCCTACTAAACATTATCTAATCATCCAAAAATATGAGTTGACTAATACATGCTAATAATTAGTACTTTGGCTAATGTACGTTTTTGTTGAAATACTTTGTACGTTTGAACATTAATTAATGTAATACTTTGGCTTATGTTTTATTTTAATGTTGGACTTTGGGACGAGAATATTAGTTAGTTTTATTAATGTTTAATGAATCTATGTCATCAATATCCTTTTCACACTTTTTAAATTACATCAATATCCTTATCAAAATTTTAAATTCTCATATACATAAAAAAAATCAACATGTTCTCTCATCAATCAAGACTAAATATGCATATGTACAAATAAATATATATGAGCAATATTTTTTTTTCATATTTATATCCTAACTTTTGTAATTACATCAACACTTTTTTTGTCGTTTGTGGCCAAAAAGTATATATGAATATATGATCATGATCAATATAAGAGATAAATAATAGTTTTATAATCTAAAATCAATATAATTATGATTTAATTGATATTTAGACATATATATTCTTCTTAAAAGCGTGAGAAGGATATTGATATAATTAATTTTTTTAGTAAGGACGTTGATGTAATTACAAAATTAAAAATGATATTTATGTAATATCAACTTTTGAGAAGGATATACATGTAATTTTCCCAACTCTAATATAGCAATAGTTAACATTGAAACAATAAAGACCATCAAAAAAGTTTTGCAAATGAAAAGACTTTGCTTACCTTGAATTGAAGCAACTCTTGAAAACATCCATACACGAATTAAAACATTCTAGCACATAGCAATAGAAATTGAGTAGACGTACAAAAAGAGTTTAAATATATACTCCCTCCATCCCATAATTATAGTCCATCGACAAAAAACATGTAGTTTAAGAAAAACATCATCATTACATCTTTCTCTCTCTTACTTTTTGCACAATGACACTTTTACCCTTAACTAATTAATTTATAACTTCTTTAAAGTTTGTAATAACAACATCAAGTGAGGGTGATATGGTAAACTTAATTTAAATTCTCTATCTATTTTTAGAAGTGGACAATTAATTTGAGACAACCAAAAAAAGAAACTTGGACTATAATTATGGGACGGAGGAAGTAGTAGATCAACTGATCCAAAATTATATATCTAATTAGTCAAATCATATATATACACTATTGAATAAGACATAGATTGACGATAACAAGAGGAGAGCCAATTTATTGAAACACTCGCACAATCCTCTAATATCATCTTATCTTCTTCCGATGACATCTCAAGCAAATATTGAAATTACATATTTTTGCCCGGCATTCAAGAACCAAAAAACAATTAATATCTTGATTACAATCTGAACACACATACTTTGGTGTTTTCTTTCTTCGTACAAATGTTAATGGATGTTTATGATACGACAGGGTTATGGTGCCCGCATGCCATATGTTCGCATAATAATCTTTTCGACTAATGCAATCGAGGTGAAAAGAATTCCTATATTTGCAATTCTGACAATGATAGAGAGGCAAGTTGGGGTCCATTTCCTCCTCACAAATATCACAATAGAAGTCTTCAGGATGATCATCGACCGAAGGGTACGTCAATTGGATTTCATGTCCCTTGCAATACCTGTGTGCAAGGGAAAGATATAACAACCCGTAATTTTCCAGTATTGTCATCAATGTAATATCTACTTACTATATTAAGTACAACCTTTTTCACGGGAATATTTTTTGTTTTTATTCCATTCCAGTATGTAACCTAGTTTACATTTCTAAAGTAAATGAGCTTACGCAACCTCTATCAATGCCATCTATATCTATGTTTATATCTTGTAAACATCCTAATATGTCAAGTCTATATCTTAATATCATTTTTACCAAGTACATTATCCATTTAACGTACTTTTCAAAACGTTATATCAAAACAAGCATTAAACGTAAACGTTTATATCAAAACCCTAATTATATGTAATGTATACATATAAAATGAATATGCAAGCCTTCAAGCATGTGTACAAGTGTACAATGCATCACATTTGAATTATATTTTCCCTCCAAGTCAATGTACAACTCATTAAAGCTCAATGTACAAATCTATTAAGCATAGAATTCAAACCTTGCCATTTTTCACCATTTTCATTTTAGATTTCTTACCACCACTCTAGCACAAGGTACAAGCACTTAATGCATGACTTCTAAACCCTAAACCTAATCCCTAAATCATTCTAAAACCTAATCTAAAACCCTAAACCTTAAATGAAACCCTAAAACCCTAATTTCACTTTAAACCTAAAACTAAACCCTAAACCTAAAACTAAACCCTAATCCTTAATCCTAACCCTAATATTAACACTAAACCTTAATCCTAAACCCTAATCTATCCCTAATCCTAACCCTAATCCACATTTTAAAACCCTAAACCCTAACCCAAAATAAAATGAACCCGACACCTCTTTTACTTCATTTTTACCCATTTTAAGCAACCAAGCACCTCAAGCAAGCATCCTAGAACCTCTATGACATCACCTAGCAGCCACCCTAGCACCTTACAAGCACCTTATTCACCACCTTGTCCACCAAGTTTGCAAAATCACCTCCTTGTCACTTATATGTAACCGAACCCCCTAAAACCCTTCCACCTTGCATATCTACCTCCATAGCCTATAATACTTACCTTATAGCCTCCCTTAGTCATCACTCTACAGCCCTTGAACCCCTCTCTAAGTTTTCTTGGCCACCAAGGTGATTTCGAGCCCTATAAATAGCCAAACACCCCATTCATTCAAATCACACCTTAAAAACTTATCACCACTCAAATGGAGTTCTAACTCAGACCAAGAAAGATCAAGTAAAGTCCCTAAGCTCAGAATAGAAGCCAAGAATCAAGAAAAAGGAGCCCTTGAAGTCGTTACTAGGCGTACGAACTCAAAAACCCTATTTTGACCCATTCTAGCTCAAGTAAGCTTAGTTCTTGTTAAATAAGCTTATAATCTGTATTAGAATATTCATAATACTCTTAAGATCATATATAAACTCTTGTTTGAAGCCTTGAATCCTAAAACCTATGTGTTTTTTATTAAAACCTTAAAAATGACCCGTTTTGATTTTCTAGACAACGAATCCTTTTTCTAAACTTTTGTTACGTTAGAATATCTTATTTTTGCTTATTATAATAAGCTATAACCTAAAAATATCATTTGGAACCTTAAAATAAGTTTGCATGGCTTTTTGGACTTGTTTTGCAAATATTTCCATGCATAGGGGTATATATCGTAACTATCTGAAATTTAAAACTAAAGGGGCTGAAAATGTCATTATTCTAAAGTTATAACTATAAGGACCTGTTTTACCAAGTTTCAAAGTTAAAGGTTTAAATTATATATACTTTATATATAAAGGACTAACGTTGTAAAAGTTTATAAACCAATGATATATATTGCCAATTTTGCAAACTTAAAAGTATAAAATATAATATTTTTATATAAATTATAAAAATGTATATTAATATTATAAAGAGTAAACTACACCGGTCGTCCTTGTGTTTGCGTTGACCGCAGCCTTTCGTCCTTTGACCGAAAAAAATACACCGTCCGTCCTTAAGTGGGAAACGTTTTGTGTCGTTGGTCCCTCACTTTAACTGAACCCACTAACTCTCGTTAAATATCTCATGTGCCATACACATTAGGATATAATTGTCATTTTACCCACTACATCTTCTTCCTTAACTTCATCTCCTTCCTTACCTTCATCTTCAAACTATAACCACCCTCTACCTTTTGATTCATCTTGTATCCATACCCACCACAATCATTCACCACCCCACCACCTCCGGCCACCTTATAAACCACAAAATCAAAATCCAAAAAATGCTAAATAAAAAATCTGTAAAGTTTAATTAACACTTCATCTCATTATCATTCCTTATTACACTAACACTCCATTTTTATAGAATCAAAATTCATGTTTTATAGTAGTAAATATACTTATTATAAAATCAAGATTTACTTCAAGCAGACCAACACAATCGTATGCTTATTTCCCTCTTTAGAATCAACAATTAGGCATTACTGTCATGATGAACCTCATCCATCAACACCAAAGTATAAAATATAAACCACCAACCATAAACACTAATAAACCCATCAAAAATCCCCATTTACTCATCGCTCGAGTCAAACATCAATTTATTTCAAAACGGTGTAATTTAATTATCAATATTGGATTTAAGTTTTTTTAAACAATATGCTAATACTTTTTAGATTTTATATACTTTTGCTAGACCTGGTAAAGGTGGCTTGTGATGACGATGGTGGCCGCGTATGTGATGACTTGTGATGACGATGGTGGTCGCCCTATGCTAGTTGGTTGTGTTGTAAATCCAATTATCGTCATTACCTTCCTTTTCAGTCACTTATGACCACCTGTTCCACCATCCCCGGCCACCTCCTCCACAGCCACTAGCATCCACCACCCAAATACCTAATAGAAAATCAAAGAACCTACTGTTGTGGGTTTTTATAATCATGACCTTGATTTTAAAGAAATGAGAAGTTTTTATTTGATTTGCACATTCAATAAAAGGTGAGGGGTTTAACAAAATGGGTTGAGACATGGATTTAGAGGTGGTGTCAGGCAAGGATAAATGGGTTGATGAAGGTTTTGATGAAGACGATGGTAGGATTTGTGGTTTCAGAGAGAAAAATGAAGACTTTTTTTTTGTTGATAGATTTTTATGTTTGTATGTTGGTTAAATTAGTTTTGAACTAGGAACAAAAGGATAAAGATGAATGCTTTTTTATTTTATTTGCTGGTGTATAAAAGAAAAAATAATAATAGATGGTGCAAAATTCTAGATATACCCTCACGCGGGTATCATGTGTAAGCAGTTAACGAATGTTATTAAAGTCCGTTAGAGTGAGGGACCAACGACAGAAAACGTTTCCCACTTAAGGACGGACGGTGCATTTTTTTTGGTCAAAGGACGAAAGGCTGCGGTCAACGCAAACCACAAGGACGAACGGTGTAGTTTACTCTATTATAAAACTAGATTTTATTAAAACCGACACATTTATCGTTATTAATCATAAATCGACGCATTATTACGTTATATATTTAACGTAATTTTTCATCGACTAACTTTTGAATAAACTTAAAAGCTTATCGTATCATGTTACTAGGGAATTTCATATGAAGGGTTTCATTTGAGTTTTTGTTTTGACGAGTTTGCTAGGTTTACGATTTAAAGTGCCCTGGCTCCTCAAACGATACTACATGGCCTTGATTATGATAGCAACAACGAACAGTGATATAGCTCCCAGTATCTCTTTGGGTAATAGCTCCCAGTATCTCTTTGGGTAATAGCTCCCAGTATCTCTTTGGGTAGTAGTTCCCAGTATCTCTTTGGGTAATAGCTCCCAGTATCTCTTTGGGTAGTAGCTCCCAGTATCTCTTTGGGTAATAGCTCCCAGTATCTCTTTGGGTAGTAGCTCCCAGTATGTCTTCGGATAGAGGTTCCCAGTTCTATTAAGTTTAAATATGTGATTCATGAGCTTAGGGAAATAATATTGTTTTCCACAATAATACTGTTTTCCACAATAATATTGTTTTCCACAATAATATTGTTTTCCACAATAATACTGTTTTCTATAATAATTGTACTCATTGCAATTATTACACTTATGGGTGCATAATAACGTAACCCACTATTAAACTTGTACTCAACTATTATAACTGAAAACCTATGAATTTCACTCAACTTTTGTGTTGACCCTTTTAGCATGTTTATCTCAGGTAATTGAGCAACCTATGGCACATAGTGGCACAGACTTGAAGATGGCTAAACTGTTATCATTCAAACTTTATGTTTCTAGATTTTGGGACCTCCTTTGTAAAACTCTAATATGATATTGAATGATAACTAAATTTTTTAAAACGTCTCTTTTGAGTCATTTTCTATGATTATATCTATTGATCCATGAAGTAATACCCCAGATTAGCTTCCGCTGCTGTATGTAAAAAATAGAGGTGTTACAGATTGGTATCAGAGCTCATGGTTATAGAGTACAAGGGTAAAACCTAAACTATAACTACTTTTCCATCCAAGAAAGTCCTCTGTGCCACTGCATTTCCCTGAATAGTGTATATAAGAGATTTGCGTAGCAGATAATACATAACTATTTTACTATTATATAAATAACTTATGTTATTTCGACTGGGTTGTTATACAGTAATGTCTTCGTACACCCACCCTTCTATCCTTTTTGATTATGATGTGAAGGATGCTTTTTCCTCTACAAATGCTCCTAACTATACCCCGACTTCACCGGACTATTCTCGAGATATCTTTCCTCCCGAGGATATTTCACCACCTAAAGACACTAAGACTCTTGCTGAATCACCCATTCTAGTATCTCCATCTTCATCACTAGGATCTTCATCACCGGTTAGGTCAACTACACCACCACCAGACTATCCCTTTGATGAGTCTATCTTCGTAGAGTTATATAACTCATTATGGATCATACCGCAATCACTGGGAAGTGAACCAGTCCCTTAGGAACCTGATGAGTCAAATACTTGTTATAATGTTCATCTCTGGAAATAATCATTGAGGATATCCAGGTTCAAAAGTCTTTTAAACAAGATCCAAGAACTCAAAAAAAACAACAAGGGAGAACCACCAGATTAGATCTGTCTTGTTTACAGCTTTCTAGAATCTAACCACTAGATGTATGAATAATGACACTTGTTAAATTTTTATATGTAAATTATATAGACAAGTTATTTATACAGTGGTGATTTTGTTATACCTCGTTGTTTCATAATACCAATTGTGTATGTCGAAACTGTCTATCCTATATCTTGTAGTATGATGACTTATATCTTTATCCATGATTACTATGATTCTCTTACCATCCGATTTTCTCAAACCTTTGTACCTAGAAACACTAATTCTTCTATTGGATCACTCACTCCATTATCTCTGTATCTATCTTTGGAAGTCTTAAATTACAAAATTTTCTGTTATATCCTGCAATGTAATATCAAAGAATGATCACAAGTCTTTGTATTATAATGAGAATTTTCATACCTTAACTTGTGATATGACTATATCATTTTATGGGTTCTTATTCCATGTTGTCTTGTATATATTAATAGATGCCTCCTAAAAGAACATCAACATCTGAAACACCAACTATGACTCAGTCTGCCATTCGGCAACTAATTGCTGGTGGTATTACTGTAGCTCTGGAAGCACAAGCTGCTACCATGGAAAATACCAATGGGAATGTAATAAGTAACTACAAAGGGTTTATGAGTTATCAACCTTCCTATTTCAATGGTACGGAAGGAGCTGTTGGACTCATCTACTGGTTTGAACGTACTGAATCGGTATTTTCCCTTAGCAAGTGTGTCGAGGAAGACAGAGTGACATTTGCTACTGGTACTCTAACCGATGACGCCTTGTCCTGGTGGAATGCATACGCCCAACTTATTAGGATAAAACAAGCCAACAGGATCACCTGGACCGAATTAAAAAGGCTCTTGACCAATAAGTATTGCCCTCGAACTAAAGTCAAGAAAATGGAAGACGAATTTTACAACCTGGCTGTGAAAGGAAATGATCTCAAAACTTATGTTAGAAGATTCCAGGAATTAGCAGTCTTATGCCCAAATATGGTACCAAACACCGAAAAGCTTATCGAAGTCTTTATCGGGGGATTACCCATAAGTATTGAAGGAAATGTTACTGCTTCAAAACCTCAAACTCTGGAGGAAGCCATTACCATAACCCAGAGGTTGATGGAGCAGGTAATAAAACACAATTCTGCGCAAGAAACCAATGATCACAAACGAAAGTTTAGGATAGAAGAAACACCATCGACAACAACAACTACCCCAATGATCGCAACAATAATAACCACTCCAAAAATCACAACAACGGAAATTATCAAAATAACCACAACAATCACAACCGTAATGAGATTTCCACAACAGCAGAATAGAAGAAAGAAATCTATCAGAACTTATGTGCCACCCAACTAAGAACAAAGGTATACTAAAACAAAAGGTACCATGGAAACTTCCTTTGAGTACCAAATGCACCTTGCATCACACAGGAGTTTGCACTGTTCAAGTAGTCAGACTTGCAACAAAGTGGGTCATCTGACCAGGGACTGCAAAAACTAAGGACTTCTATTTCTAAACATCATCTTTCACTCGTACTAATCTCGGAACGTGATTTCTGTAGGTTGGGGGGACTATAACAAACCATAATTTCTCAGTATTTTCATCAATGTAATATCTACTTACTATATTAAGTACAACCTTTTTCACGGGAATATTTTTCGTTTTGATTCCATTCTATATGTAACCTAGTTTACATTTCTCTAAAGAAACCCTCTATTCATGCCATCTATATCTATATTTATATAATGTAAAAATCTCAATATGTCAAGTCTATATTTTAATATCAGTTTTACCAAGTACATTATCCATTTTAAGTACTTTTTAAAACGTTATATCAAAAACAAACATTAAACGTAAACGTTTATTAAAACCCTAATATATAATGTAAAGTTAATATAAAATGAATATGCAAGCCTTCAATTTTTCATGGGAATATTTTTTGTTTTTATTCCATTCCATTATGTAACCTAGTTTATATTTCTAAAGTAAACGA
This sequence comes from Tanacetum coccineum, assembly GCA_026074375.1. Lineage (NCBI taxonomy): Eukaryota > Viridiplantae > Streptophyta > Magnoliopsida > Asterales > Asteraceae > Tanacetum > Tanacetum coccineum. The sequence goes on along the minus strand of BQNB010015195.1, from coordinate 34,385 downwards.
GCTCACGCAACCCCTATCAAATCCATCTATGTTTATATCATGTAAACATCCTAATATGTCAAGTCTATATCTTACCAAGTACATTATCAATTTAACGTACTTTTCAAAACATTATTTCAAAACAAGCATTAAACGTTAAACGTTTATACTAAAACCCTAATTATATGTAATGTATACATATAAACTGAATGTGCAAGCCTTCAAAACTAAACCCTAAACCTAAAACTAAACCCTAATCATTAATCCTAACCCTAATATTAACACTAAACCTTAATCCTAAACCCTAATCTATCCCTAATCCTAACCCTAATCCACATTTTAAAACCCTAAACCCTAACCCGAAATAAAATGAACCCGACACCTCTTTTACTTCATTTTTACCCATTTTAAGCAACCAAGCACCTCAAGCAAGCATCCGAGCATATCTATGACATCACCTAGCAGCTACCCTAGCACCTTACAAGCACCTTATTCACCACCTTGGCCACCAAGTTTGTAAAATCACCTCCTTGTCACTTATATGTAATCGAACCCCCTAAAACCCTTTCACCTTGCATATCTACCTCCCTAACTAACAATACTCACCTTATAGCCTCCCTTAGTTATCACTCTATAACCTTTGAACCCCTCTCTAAGTTTTCTTGGCCACCAAGGTGATTTCGAGCCCTATAAATAGCCAAACACCTCATTCATTCAAATCACACCTCAAAAACTTCTCACCACTCAAATGGAGTTCTAACTCAGACCAAGAAGGATCAAGTGAAGTCCCTAAGCTCATAATAGAAGCCAAGAATCAAGAAAAATGACCCCTTGAAGTCGTTACTGGGCGTACGAACCTGAAAACCCCATTTTGACCCATTTCTAGCTCAAGTAAGCTTAGTTCTTATTCAATAAGCTTATAATCTGTATTAGAATGTTCATAATACTCTTAAGATCATATATAAACTCTTGTTTGAAGCCTTGAATCCTCAAACCCATGTGTTTTTTATTAAAACCCTAAAAATGACCCGTTTTGATTTTCTAGCTAACGAATTATTTTTCTAAACTTTTGTTAAGTTAGAACATCTTATTTTTGCTTATTCTAATAATCTAGAACCTGCAAATATCATCTGGAACCTTAAAATAAGTTTTTATGGCTTTTTGGACTTGTTTTGCAAATATTTCTATGCATAGGGGTATTTATCATAACTTTCTGAAATTTATAACTAAAAGGGCTGAAAATGTCATTATTCTAAAGTTATAACTATAAAGACCTATTTTTCCAAGTTTTAAAGTTAAATGTTTAAATTATATTTACTTTATATATAAAGGACTAAAGTTATAAAAGTTTATAAACTAAGGGTATATATTGACAATTTTTAAAAAACTTAAACATATAAAATGTAATATTTTTATATAAATTATAAAAGTATATATTAATATTATAAAACTCGATTTTATTAAAACCCGACACATTTATCGTTATTAATCATAAATCGACGCATTATTACGTTATATATTTAACGTAATTTTTCATCGACTAACTTTTAAAGAAACTTAAAATCTTATCGTATCACGTTACTAGAGAATTTCATATGAAGGGTTTCATTTGAGTTTTCATTTTGACGAGTTTGCCCTGGCTCCTCAAACGATACTACATGGCCTCTGGATTATGATAGCCCGAACAGTGATAGAATATTTCCATAATTTAATAAATCAAAGATATACGTTAAACTTTGTAAAGTTTTGAAACATAAACCATCCCACTAAGACTTGACATATTACTTTAGGTTGCGTAACAAAGCCGTTACTTTCACTTGATATACTTTTGCCATCAATCAGATTTTCCTGTACTGTTAAGATGAAGTTCATAGCCTCGCCTTTACATATTTACATGTTTTATAAACCCGCGAGGGGGATACATGCTTGCTTTATACAAATTAAACACAAGTGATTTTGATATATGATATGGTTCCATCACTATGAATAGTCCCATCTTTATATGTTTTCTAAATCCCATAGGGGATTCATGCTATAAACTATGAATACAAGTGTTTTTTCAACTATATGCTACCCTGATATATTATTGTCTAAGTTACCTCCATTTTCCCATAAGACATCCCAGTCTCTCTTTGGGTAATAGCTCCTAGTATCTCTTTGGGTAATAGCTCCCAGTATCTCTTTGGGTAGTAGCTCCCTAGACCTATCCCACATCGCTTGAAAAGGAAAACTTCCAAGGGAAAGAGCTTTTTATAAGCAAAGCCCCCACCTTATTTTGAAACTTAGTTAAGCTTTAGATGTTATTAAACATTGATATTGTGTTCTTAAACAATATTTGTTGAGCTTAAAATTTATATTAATATATTAACTTTAGTTTGAGCATTAGAACAATTTTTATAATTGTAAATGAGCTTTTGAGCTCGAGCTTGAGTTAATAAGCGAGCCTATCAAGCTCGATCTTTTATACGCGCATCTTAATCCTAAAAGTTAATTTATTGTAAGAGTACAAAAAGGTAAAATATCTTAAACGAGCTTCGAGCTCAAGCTCGAACAACAAAAAAATATTCGAGCTCGAGCTCGAGCCAATATATAAACGTTTATTCGAGCTCGAGTTGTTAATAAACGAGCCTAGCTCGTTTAGGCCAAAATTCGACTCGGCTCGGATCGTTTACACCCCTAGGTGGCACAAACACTAGTCTCTACGTCCAACTAGAACTACAGTCTGCTAGCTGTTAGATCCAAGCCAGTCCAGTCTAGTCCATAACGCCTTAATTCCTAGATATAGACTTATTCCTTAAACTAAATTAAATCAAGTGCAAGTCAATCCGTAGGCGTAGTACACTAAATGATAGGAAGGCACCAGTCCAGACATTCCACATCTACAGACCCGAATCAAAGATGGATTAGCCTGCAGGGGCGTAGCCAGGAATTTGGTTTTGGGGGGGCGGGCAATTTTTTTTCTAAATGACGTTAGCAAGTGCTAAAAAATATCATAACATATAACTATGTAAAAATGTTACAACACATTTGTTCATTTAGCGCTTTAGTTTCGCACGACGCTCATCCGCATAGTTAAAATCGTTTAGCAGTGAATCTAAACCTAAACTAAACTAATTAGCTATACCATTTTCAATGTAAAGAATTACTATAAAAATGCCAAATTTGTAGAGTGGCAAATTAGTTGTAAACTACTAAACGTGCATTTTCAGCCATGATTGTAACATCCGGCAATTTTCGGAATTTTAAATGGCTATTTTAAACTTTGACTTTTCGAGTCCGACTTGACTTTTTGACTTTTGATCTTTTTTTGTCACATAAAAGCGATTACCGCATGATCGGTAATTTTTCGGAACATATTTAAATAATAAATCATAGTTATTTTTACATATCTCTCATGTGCAAAATTATTTTTAATTTAGTTGACTTGACAACGAGAAGATATATGTTAATTTAAAGTTGACTTATCAAAAACGACCCGCTAGATCACGTTTTCACGACTCGGACTCTAAAGCAATTTGATGTAAAACGACATTCCGAACAACTTTTTAGTTTTGCCGAGACCCGAAAACAAGCAAAAACTGACTAAAATACCCTCGCAAAGTTTTGAAAGCCGCACACGACGTGTACTAATACGAAAATAATTAAATCATATTTAATTATCACTTTTTATTAAATAAAAATATTTAATAAATTAATTATCTTGTTATTAAAAAACGTTTGTTAAAAACGCAATTATTCAAGTTAAAATTCATTTTACGGACAAAGTTTGTCAGCGATATACAATTAAATGATAAACATTTTAAATAAACGTTATAAAATAATTATGAAATAAAGTCGTGTAAATACTCATTTTTATAGAAAAAATGATTTGAAAAACAATGGCACAAGTTTCGTGACTCGAATCATCCGTTAAGTCGCTCAAACGAGTCCCGAACCACTATTTTTACAAAATGATACTCAAAAGTTACACTTTTAGTCCCTGTGGTAATATTTACAAAATTCACCCCATATTATTTAACACTTGTCACTTGAGTTTAAAGTTTTATTATAAACAATTTTTTTATAAAACTTTACATTCATTTTTAACAAAACACACACACATATTAAATGTCTCTCTCTCTCTCCCCAGTTTTCGGCCAGCCGCCGCCGGCGGAAAACTTTTCCGGCGGATTTTTCCGGCCGAGTCCCAAAAGCCTCCCCATCACCCGATCTACCCGATCCCCACCACCACGCGGTGCTACGCGCCATCGTCGACCACCAGTCGACCCCCATCTTAACCACCACCGCCGCATCACGCCACCGCCACCGCCACTCAACCACCATCGGATCCACCCCCATCCCCGCTGCCACCTCAGCCGCACCACCACTCCACGCCACTGCCACCGCCACCCTCATCACCGCGACACCACCTCGGCCGACCACCACCAGCCGCCATCACCCCGCCACCCCTACAGAAACACCCTAAAGGGGCGTTTGGTTTCTGGGCCCAAAAAGATAAAAAGGGTCCGTTGGGTTTTCTAGCCCAATTAGGGTCCGTTGGGTTTTCTAGCCCAAAAGGGTGCGTTGGTTTGGCAATTCACCAAATAGGGTGCGTTTTGGTTTTGATAACACCTCGAAAGGGTGTGTTTGGATCTGTGTTAGCACCATCAAGGGTGCGTTTGGTTATTTTTAGCACCAAGGGTGCGTTTGGTTGTTAACTCAACCCATGAGGGTGCGTTTGGTTGGTTTCTTAGCACGAAATGGTGCGTTTGGTTTAAGAGAAACACGAAATGGTGCGTTTGGCTTAGTAGAAAACAACATAGGGTGTTTGTTTCTGGTTATTAACACTGAATAGGGTGCGTTTGGTATAAGAAAACGGCACAAGGGTGCGTTTGGCATAAGAAAACAACACAAGGTTGCGTTTGGTTTAATAGAAACTGCCAAAAGGGGCGTTTGGTTTAGCAGTTTCGCAATAAGGGTGCGTTTGGGTTAGCAGATTACCGAATAGGGTGCGTTTGGGTTAGCAGATTACCGAAAAGGGTGTGTTTGGGTTAACAGAAAAATCATAAGGGTGCGTTTGGGTTTGGTTGTGCAGTTAGGGGTGTTTGGTTTAGCAACAAGGGTGCATTTGATGGTAAAAATCAACAATAAATATATCGTAAAATTTTATATTATAAAAACCGGATTAAATGGTGGTTAAAATGGTTAAATAAATATATTATTTATTATATCGTTTCCTATTTGATCTCGTATAAATATATATATGTATGTATTTATATTTGAAACACGCGAGTTGTTTGGAAAGTGGAAAAACATTAGATTTTATGACTATGGGAAACGTTATATAAACGGAAAGGTCATAATGAAATTTATATAAATTTCTATATTTAGTAATGTTTTACTAAAACTACTGTTATTTTAGAAACTCGGTAAAAGGGACTAAGTTATATTTTAAAGATATATTAAATTATAACTATACAATAACCCGACAACAAACAAAAACTAAAATTTTACAAATGAGACAACAATTTTAGCTACGATCCGTCAATAAGACGAAAGATTAATTTATAAAATATTCTTTTATAAATTTTTGACTAGAAGGTAAAATCATAACTTTTGTAAAAACTTTACAAGCATCGTTTAACATAAATTGTAACTTCAAAATGTGTGTTTACATTTACGCCGGAACTCTTTATTAATTAAATTGGTGATTTCCGAACACGTGTCGAAATGTTTTGTTTCAATTATTATCCCACGTTTCTTATATAATACTTGCAAAGTATTATATACCTCAGTTATTTTAATTAATTGGTTTCCTTTGTTATATAATTCACGGTATGAATTATATACTTGTTTATTTTTCATATGTAATATATAAGGAGTATATTACATACTTTATGTTTACTTTTCGATTTATTTTATTTAACCAACCACCAAACTATTACAACTTGAGAACTAAATCTTTTATCAACGTATCACATTCATCATTCTAAGTTAGTGGGTATTAGCCGATAAGATAAGTTGCAACTTCTTGATCGAGCCGTTTCGTCTTCCGTTCATGTTGTGCATATTAGATGCCTATCCGTTAATTGTTCTGCAACATCAAGGTGAGTTTATAGCCCCAGGTTTTACTAGTTTTACATATATTTTTAGGGTGAGAACATGCTTGTTTGCAAATGCATTTACATGGTTGATTACAAATTGGTTTACATACTCATTTACATATCTCACGATGAGATACATCACTAGTTTTCACTTATAGATACTATAACCTGGATTTCATTTTAATGATTATGGATTAGCTTAAGTTGCATGAACTGTTAATTACTCAGAGGGTAAGCGCGAATATTATAAGATAGATCTATTTGGGATTGACAATCCCCGTTCGGGTGACTAGCTATCACCGGGAATGAACGTTATACCACGTCGGATCATGATTGGATTGGCGCCTACGGGGCCAACAATCACATACACATGAATATTTTTATTACTGCCCAGGTGTTCTTGGAGGGGACAACCTACGATGGGTACATTCTTACAGTGCCTTGAATAAAGTGGCATATAAACAAGTCTACGTCACAGTTTCATGAACTTATGTGTGTAATCATAATCACAAATGGTGACTATTTAAGGATTGAAATAGGTCAGACATGCATTACAAATCTTTGATCCAACATTTTAAATCACTTTATGATATTGTAGAGAGACAGTAGTCACTAAACGTTTTACATGGTACTGTGATGACACAGTAGACAAATACATTCATTGGAATTTACATTTATATACTTTAACTAACTTATGAACTCACCAACTTTATGTTGACACTTTTAAGCATGTTTTTCTCAGGTGAATTAGATGCTTAGCCTACTTGATATGCATTGGAGTCTACTACATTCAAATGATCAAATCTCGTTGTATTGTTTTCAAGCTTTTCATTGTGATGCAATTATGGGACAAATGTTATATCAATTTCAAGAAAATCAACGAGATTACTTTTCAAACGACACATTTAGAGGTCGTTCTCTTGTACCATGCGCTGTGTATTATGAAGTAACGCCCCCGGACATACTTTCGATGCGACACATTTTTGGGGGTGTTACAATGATAATTTATGAAAACAAACTTTGAAATAAGATGGATGCTGACTTCATATTTTATTTGTGGTACATATTATAACATTGGGCTTTAATAAACTAAACATATGCAGAATTTTGAAAGTTTTATGGGTGGGCCATGGCCCACCTTACACCATGTATACCTACGCCAGTGTTAGCCTGGCCCAACTAGAGACTACATGAAGTTTGACTAGGCCTACGTTTTTATTTCATAGCATGTTCTGTTATTTTCATTTTAGTAATTCCTTGTATAGTTTTATTTGTTTGAAGTGGTCAAAGTAGTTATTTGGGTTTCTACAAGTGTAGAAAACGTGGGTAGAAGTGTTATTGTCAGTTTTCTTTCTTTTCACAGATATGTATTGAAAAAATGGGAATGAGAAGTCAGACTTTATCTTCCTAAAATTTATTCTCTGTACTTGTGGATATTCTTGTTCTTTGCTTTTCTAATTTTCGGGTGGATAATTAGAAGGTGATCTTGGACGACTAATTCAAATTCTCGTGGTGTGACTGTATCGAGAGTTTGGCTTAGAGACTCTGCCCAACAAAGCTGTTTTGAATCCAATTAAGATGCTTGTTGCTATGATTTGGTATTCAGAGTTATGGAAACCTGAAATACTTCCGATTTGAAGAAGATTTTAGAGACGACATAATCCGATAAAAAGGAGATGGCATAGAAGATGCAGGATATGCAAGAACATATTCAAAAATTGCTTATCTCCCAAAACCATGGAGAAGATTCTGCGTCTAGCGGAGCAGTCAACAAAAAGGGTGCAGACAGTTGGCATCCAAACGATATCAAAGTCGATATCCTTGAGTATGATGGTAAGTTGGATCTAGATGAATTCGTGGAGTGGTTACAAACAGTGGAACGGGTCTTTGATTACAAGTAAACATCTGAGGATAACAAAGTTAAAATTGTTGCCCTGAAACTCTGAAAATACGAATCAACATGAAGTGTGATGTAGTGGAGGATGATCCACAAACTCTTATTCATTACCTAGGAGCACTGAAACTTCAAGTTGTTAATGTCATTGAATTGCAGTCTTATCAAACCCTAACTGAGTTGACTTTGTTATCTCACAAAGTGGACTCTCAACAACGATCCAAAGGAAAATTTGAGCTAACCTGCCAATCCTTTAGGTCCACCACATATTCCAAACCCACTTTAACCCATAAAACCACCACCCCTACCAATTCACAACCATCCATGATATCGAACCCCAAGTCTGAACACTCTAAAGGTCCTCGCTGATGTTTCCGATATCAAGGTTTAGGGCACATCGCCTCTGAGTGCCCAAATAAGCGCTTGATTTCACTAGCTGATTTCAAATTGGCAGGAGGTTTCGAATTTGAATCTGATCTTGTTGTTAGGCTGGAATCACCGCAAGACAACGAGGTCTAGGTGACCGGCCCTGATGAAGGTCCGTGTTTGGTTGTTCGCCAAACCCTCAGTATTACTCCAGTTCTAAAGACAAAGCTTCAACGGAAATTAATTTTCCATACCCGTTGTACAATCACACAAAAGGTGTGCTTTGTGATAATAGACGAGGGTAGTTGCACCAATGTCGCTTCCCAGACTTTGGCCACGAAGTTAAACCTCCCCACTCAACCATATCCTTCCCCTTATGTAATTTAGTGGCTTAATCAGGGAAAAGGTATACGCGTCTCCCATCGAGTGTTATTATCTTTCAGTATTGGTAAATCATACAATGATGAATTATGGTGTGATGTTATTCCCTTGGATGCGTGTCACGTATTGCTCAGGCGTCCTTGGCAGTTTGATAGGCGAACAATTCATGACGACTATCGTAATATGTATTCCTTCACTCATAACAACCGCATGATCGTTTTTACCCTACTTAACCCTTCGACAGCCCTCCAAATATCCACTACTACTTTGAGCACGCTACTACAATCTGAACACCATGAATATCAGTCCTTCAAAGAAGTCGTTTTGTTGGGACTCGATGAAGACGAGAACCCGCCCCAACCGATTTTGTCCCCCTTTGTGCAAGCCTTATTAAAATCCTATTCCCAAGTCTCCCCCATTAAAATCCCCTTGGACTACCACCTAAACGATCCATTCAACACAAAATTGATCTAATACCCGGTGTTGCCTTACCTAATAAACCCGCCTATCGAACCAACCCCTAAGAGAACCTTGAAATCAGAAAACAGGTTGACAAATTACTGGAAAAAGGGACTTATTCGTGAGTCTCTTAGCCCATGTGCAGTCCCCACTTTACTTATACTGAAGAAGAATGGGGAGTGACGGATGTGTATGGATAGCCGGTCAATCAATAAGATCACTATAAAGTATCGATTTCCCATACCGAGGTTAAATGATATGTTGGATGAGCTTCACGGTTCTATTGTTTTTTCGAAGGTCGATTTGAGAAGTGGTTATCACCAGATTTACATTTATGAAGGGGACGAATGGAAACAACCTTCAAAAATAAAGAGGGGTTATATGAGTGGCTCGTTATGCCTTTCGGGTTGTCGAACGCACCGAGCACTTTCATGATGTGATGAATCATGTATTGAAGCTATTCTTGGGGAGCTTTATTATTTTTTACTTTGATGACATCCTCGTGTATAGTCGGACCACGGATGAGCATCAGTCCCACCTTTCACAGTTGTTCAAAGTTCTCGATCAAGAAAGGTTCTACGGGAATTTAGAAATATATGAATCTAACCAAGTAACTTTTCTGTGCTATCTTGTTTCTGCATAGGGTATACAAGTAGATGAAAAGAAGGTTCAAGCAATTCACGATTGGCCGGTAACCCAATCCATTCAACAAGTTAGAAGTTTTCACGGCCTCGCCTCTTTTTACTGGTGTTTTATCAAAAATTTCAGTACCACCGTTTCTCCAATGACCGAGGTGACCAGGTTCAAGACTTTCACTTGGACACCATAAGCTTAAAGGGATTTTGATGAGATCAAGCAACAATTATCTTCCACCTCGGTCTTAGCGATACCCTGTTTCCAAGAGGTGTTTGAGGTTGAATGTGATGCCTCCTAGGAAGGGATTGGAGATATTCTGTCTCAACTGAACCGTCCCATTGCCTATTTTAGTGAAAAGCTTAACGACATCAAACGGCGATATACGACCTATGGCAAGGATTTTTATGCTATCATTCGGGCTTTGGAACATTGGCAGCATTATCTGATTTCTAAGGAGTTCATTCTACACTCGGATCATAAGGCGTTGAAGTACATTCAAGGTCAACACAAGTTGCAGCCCCGTCATGCTAAATGGGTGGAGTTTATTCAAGCATTCAACTTTACTATTAAACACAAGTCTAGAAAGCTCAACAAAGGAGCCGACGCTCTATCACGCAGGTACTCCTTACTTACTTCACTTCAACTGAAGGTCCTTGGGTTTGAGCTTTTACAGAATGAATACATATCAGATCCTGATTTTAGGGATATATACACCATCTGTCAAAGTCATGCTAAGGGCGAATTTCATATTTGTAATGGGTTTCTGTTTAGAACACAACAACTTTTTATTCCACGCCACAGTATTAGGTTGGTTATTATACATGAAGCTCACAAAGGAGGTGTAACAGGCCATCTGGGTATTGATAAAACAACTCATATTTTGCGCAGTCATTTTTTGGCCCTGTATGAGCCGTGATGTTGAACATTACTTTCGGCGTTGTCTGCAGTGTCATAAAGCCAAAGGGAAATCTCCCCCCTATGGGGTTATATTTTCCACTTCTAGTACCAATTGCCCCTTAGGAGGATGTTAGCCTCGATTTTATCACCGGTTTACCCCGTACCCAACGCCAAAAGGATTTCGTTATGGTTATGGTCGATAGTTTCGCAAAGATGGCTTAATTTGTTACCCGTCACACCACTTATGATGCTGTCTAGATCGCCAATCTACACTTCAAAGAAATAGTCCGTCTCTATGGGGTTCCAAAGACTATAGTTAGTGATCAGGATGCTAAGTTTTTAAGTCATTTTTAGTTGATGTTGTGGAGGAAGTTAGGCACAAAACCCAAGTTTAGCACATCGAGGCACCCTCAAACTGTCAGACAGACTAAAGTCACTAACGGAACACTTGGGCCATTACTTTGAGATCTCATCACAACTAACTTGAAGCAATGGGAGGATTTATTATCTCGGGCTGAATTCTCCTACAACCGGGCTCCTAATAAGACAACCAGAATCAACCCTTTCATGGCTCTTTATGGTGTAAACCCAACCACTCTGCTTGATCTTGCTATCATTGACACCTCCATGAAGTTCAGTAAGGAAGCCAGTGATGTAGCAGCTGATATTAAGTCAATACATCAGCGTATTCACGACAAAATAGCAAAGACTAATTAGCTCATTAAGTACCGGCGTGATAAAGGGAGGAAGCATGTTCTTTTTAAACCAGGTAACCTCGTTTGGATGCATTTTTAAAAGGAAATATTTCCATCTAAACGTCATTCAAAGCTGAGTCCTCGGTCTGATGGTCCGTTTAAAGTTATTGCTATGGTGAATGACAATGCTTATGCAATTGATCTACCAGGGAATTCGTCTGCTTCAACCACCATTAATGTCGCTGACCTTCAGCCTTATTATAACCCTAATGAACCCCTTCCAAGTTTGAGGTCAAACTTTTTCGAAGACAGAGAGGATGATAGGAAGGCACCGGTCCAGATCCATACTTCCACATCTACAGACCAGACTCAAAGATGGATTAGCCTGGTCCAACTAGAGACTGCATAAAGTTTGACTAAGCCTACATTTTTATTTCACAACATGTTCTGTTATTTTCATTTTAGTCATTCCTAGTATAGTTTTATTTGTTTGAAGTGGTCAAAGTAGTTATTTGGGTTTCTACAAGTGTAGGAAACGTGGGTAGAAGTGTTATTGTCAGTTTTCTTTCTTTTCACGGATATGTACTAAAAAAATAGGAATGAGAAGTCAGACTTTATCTTCCTAAAATTTATTCTATGTACTTGAGGATATTCTTGTTCCTTGCTTTTTTAATTTTCGGGTAGATAATTAGAAGGTGATCTTGGACGACTAATTCAAATTCTCGTGGTGTGACTGTATCGAGAGTTTGGCTTAGAGACTCTGCCCTCTTTTGAATCCAATCAAGAGGCTTGATGCTATCACTACACTTATTTCCAGACAAGCTTAACTCGTAGGCCTAAATCTACCCATCCCGGCTTGACTTTGAGACCCGTCCCTAGGCCTAAATAGGTATAACATTGAACCTCAATTCAAAGCAGCCCCAAAGATAGGTTTACGCAGACACATATAGTGGGAGATAAAAGGTGATAGAGACTTCCCTTCCATTTTGATTACAGGTTAGATAATAACAACCATAAAAAAAAGGAGGATATTCACTTTTCTCTTATATTATAGTCATGTTGCAAGATTAAATAACCAACTTGGCTAGCTCAGTTGGCCATCAATGATAACCTTGGGGAAGTATCTTTGGAGAGATCTCACGTTCAAGTCTCACCTTGGACCTTCGAGGGCGGAAATAAATGGAAGCAGGAGTGGGGTTTATCCCCTAAGGTGAAGGTTCGAGGCTTTGCATACTGCCAAATTGGATGTCACTGTGGGATCGAATCACTGATTACTAACTTATCCTTGCCGTAAAAAAAATGGTGCACAGTTAAAACACGCGTGTTTTTCTTATACATGGACACCTATAATATAAAAGAACGTGATATTTGTTCAAGTAACAAAAGGATCTAGCAAGGAACAACATGTCATAAAAAAACATAATATATGACAAATCCTGACATTCATTTATTCTTCTAATTGATCAAAATGATCCAACGTTGTTGAAAACAATGATACAACCCGCTTGTTTTTCATTCAATCTCCTTTTTCATCTAACCTAAAAGCCACACACGCACCCCAACCCTCCCCATGACCTGCCTAATCGCGGTGAAACCCTAACTACATTCACCACCACTACAGCCATCGGAACCCTTAAAACATCACCATCGAATAAACACATTACCACCATCACACCATCACCAGCGATAACCCTACAAACATCACCATCGAAACCTACTATCACCATCGGTAAACACAACACCACCATCCATTGGAACACAGCGCCACCATCACACACACCATCATCATACAGAAACCCTAACACACAGCGCCATCGGAAAACAACACCACCTCTATCAACATAAGCATTTAAATGACATCACGAAAGAAATCCAACTATCAAATAGATCGTAATAAGTTGCCGGAATCTATCTGAGTTTCGCCTCAATCCGGACCACAAAAGTAAATTTTCTTCTTTTATCTTTTTTTTTTCTTTTTTTTTGTCGTACGTTGTTGCTTATTATTTTCTGTGCTTATGTCTGTGTTTTTTAGAGGGTTAGTTTTGTGTTAGATAGATGATACGTGCTTATATATGTTGTTGTGAGATGATTATCTGTTTTTCTGTTAAGGGAGTCTAGTTAATCGAAATAAGGTATTCTAAGAGAAATACAGTGTTTTTGAATATGTAGTCTGGTTCGCTGGAAAGGCAAAAAAGCGAGAGCGAGTATTTCGTATTATAGTGTGTTTAGGGAAGAGTAATGGAAGATATGAGTTGGCGCAAAGTAGTTTTCGAGACTAGTTTAGAACCAAGGGTATATAGGTAATTCTGTGTGACATCTCATGAGATTCTGTCATGTGTGAAATCTCTCAGTAGAGTTTGTTATAAGCTCATTATTCATATACTTATACTTTATTGTGGTATTCGGCTTGATGTTTCCATAAGGTATTTTGTAGGATGGCTTAAATTCTTTGAAACATTTTTCGTCTCGAGTATAAGCTTCATGGTATTTTTGTTTGTTTCGTGCTTCTGTTGTTCGTTCCGTTTTAATATTTTTTGAGCTTTTAGACATTGTTCAAAATTAAGGGAATTTATTACTGGATCTTCTTAAACGTAATATTGTCAGAAGTCTAATTATAATTCCTATATTGTTCTACATGAACGTTTTATTTTATATTTTTTGTATTAATGTTAAGCGGTGTTAAGCGGACGTAGGGTCTTTGTTTCGCCTAATAAAAGGTAAAAGTGATTCTCCTAAGAAACGTTAAAGGTCATCTTCTCCTAGGAAATGGCGGGTTGTGATGAGTGAAAGGGTTTCAACCCAACGCCGATAACTCAATTTAATCCAGTCACTAATGAAGTTTTGAATGATAATGTCTAAAGTGCTGTTAGACGGAAGAATGCTAACTATTGATGCGAGAAGAAAAATCCGGAGTTTGAACGAAAGCTGGCTCTTTCACAAGGATCCTTTAAGTATAGTCTAGTGAGAAGGGAAAGCCGACCGATGTGATGAATAAGCTTGTCCTCTTGCGGTAAAACTAATTTTCCGTGTCTAAGTGCTGATGTCGTAAAAAGTAGTGTTAGATAAAGAGGCTCTTTAGATAATGCGAAGTGTGTTTTCAGTTACTAAAACTAATGTACTAAAAAACAACTTGAAGTACTGCGCATGAATGTAGTAAATGACACAGGTGTCTCAAGGAGAGTGGAGTTGTCTTACTGTAATGTTAGATGTTGTTCAAGATGATCGGCTAAGGTGGTCATTCAGAGTGTGCTGACACAACTTGAGAATGCGCCTGATGTTGAGAATTCTACGCCTGATGTTGGTAAAAGTAATTTGTTTTTCCAAATTATTTTACACTTCATTTAAACTGAATCACTTTGGTTAATCACATGAGGTTAGCTTATATAAATAAATGAACGTCTGAATCTCATGAGAATCACAACAGAATCTCATGAGATTCACACTGAATCCCATGAATCAGATAGAAGTCACATGGATTTATTTAATGTAGTCTCATTTGATATTAGTTTATCTCATATTTTATTCTCTTGTAGTCTCATCTAACGAATTTTTCTCTTATATCAATCAAAATGTAATTCTGAATCTTATGAGAGTCACAACAGAATCTCATAAGATTCACAACAAATCCCATGAGATTCAGTATAAGAAACACATTAAGAATTTTTTATGTAGTCTCATTTGATTTTAGTTTAATTCTCATATGATTCTATATGGTTACATTTCTTTTATTATAAGTACTGATCAAGCCCATAACCACATGTTATTAACTATAGTACATTAGACTGATGTGATTTAGATTTATTAAGCATAAGGCTGATGTCGTGAAATCGTCTAATGTAGTTGCAGATAAGAATGTAGTTGCAGACAAGGTTGATATGGCTAAGGATGTTGTCCAAGATGATCCGAGCTAAGTGGTCAAAGGAGAGAATGTTGTGAAAAGACACAAACCTAAGCGTAATGCCGTCATCTTTGTCGATGAATACAGACATTGAGAAGGTTGTTAATGACAAGGTGTATTGTGTTGTTGCGAAAGACAAACCAAAGGGAGGAGTGTGTCCCTCTGTTTGTTGAGCGTAAGGACAAAAGAAAAGAAAGTTCCGAAAAGAGGTTGTTTTATTTGTTATTCCAAGTTATTTTTACACTTCCATTAAACTGAATACTCATGAGATTCACAAATAGAATCTCCATGAAGAATTCACATCAGAATCTCATGAGATTTTTATGTAGTCTCATTTGATTTTAGTTAATCTCATATGATTCTATTATGGATCATTAATTTATATAAATTAACCTCATGTGATTAACTATAGTACTGAATTTGATCAACTACAATTCTTAGTTTCAAAATGAGAAGCAATTGAATGTTGTTATCGATAAGACAAACCAAGTCTAAGGCTTCTGAGTTATGGTGAAGTGAGAAAAAGAAAGTGAGGAGACCGGAATTCTCATTCAAATTAAGCTGATGAAAGAAGAGCAAAGTAAAAAGAAACCTAGATCAAAACAAAAGAAGTTGAAGGCTGCGGGAATGAAGAGGAAACGAGTGGTTCTCCGATGCTTTCCGGAATATCCATCTTCTATTGATTCAGAAGTTGTTAAGCAATTGATCAGTCAATTGACAAAGAAGGTAAAGAGAGAAGAATCTGACAAGGAGAGTGTGCGAAAAAAAGGTAAGAAAAAATTGACGAAGAATGTCAAGAAAGAAATCTGATGATGAGAGCAAGAATGTAAAATAAAGAGAAACAACTAACGGCTGAAGAAGCTGCATATCAAGAGTATCTTTCCAAATTTCCAGCTTTTCATGCAAGGACCACTCCTGTATCCCTTTTTTCCTGCCAGCTCGAAATTCAAAATGTGAGATTTGCGATTTTTAACAGAGGATATAGGTTAGGTTCATTAACAATGTCGTAATAATAACCTCCCAAAAATTTGAAGCTGTGAACCATTTGTTATTGATTCCCGTTTCAAAAACTACAAGTTAGCTTCCCATACATGGTTGACACAAATTAGATGATAACCCATTCAAAAATCCATGATATGTTAGGTATTCCGGTTGGAGGACATTCTTTATTTACTTGGTTGAAAGAGAAACTGGTGACTGGTCTCTGTAAAAAGAAATTGGGCCTGCTCATTTTCTCCAACAAAGAATTTGAAGAAAACCGAGTAATGATATTGCACGGATATATGTTTGGTTTCATAAAGAAATGGACTTACTTTATTAAGTTAATTTTCTAGTTTTTACTTAACCACAATGTGTAAGGCTATGGGTTAAACGCGAGATTTTGTCTGGAGGTTGTTAACCCCTCGAGAAGAATACAGTGATTTGCTCATATTGATTGGTGTGGATATGCATTTATTACTTCTTTCGAGAGAACTGTAAACTCCCGAATAACTAATAATTACCTCGGTCCCATTAACGTTCTTATTAGATACAGTTTTTAATTTCCACTAAATGTTCTTTATTTCATGTTTCTAAATTTAGCTAAAATTTTGTTTTCTTTTTCTTTTCTATTTATCACTTATATATCTAGACTCAACCAATATCGAAGGTTCCGGCTGTCCCGCACACGGACAGCTATTAAAAGTTTGGACATCTTACCATAAAGAACAAAGGCAAGTGCTGAACTTAAAAAGCGTGTGGGTGGGCTTTTACCCTATTAATTTTGACTGGACCAAAAGCTTGATATGGAAGAACTGAAGGCTTTATTGTTTTTGCTGAAAAGTTCTGAGAAAGCGGTATGTGTTTCAGATTCATAATAATAATCATAATTGAATCTCATGAGATATCTAGTGAATCACAATAACGAGATTCAAATGAATCTCGTGAGGATTTAAGTGGAAACCACTCATGAGATTCAAATGCATCTCACAAAGATTACAAGTGGGAATCTCATGAGATTCTATTTGAATTCTCATAAGATTCAGTCACATGACTCTACATGAGATTCTGTCAGACTCTCATGACGAATCAATCAATACAAGACCTCAAGAGGAAACACAAGAAATCTCAACGAGATAATAAACGAGTATCAATCCCTATGAGATTCAACTAATAATCTCAGCAATGAGATACTCCACCATAGTACATAAAAATCTACATTAGATTGAGAGATAGCGAATCTCATACGATTTCCACTATCGCTAATCCACAACTGAGATACCTAGTCATTATCTGTGAATAATTATAATGACGTCTCCCCTATCAGATCCTCTTCTTGCTCTAAACTACATCTTCTCTTATAATCTTTGCGGTGAAACATAACAGGATTTTCTCTCTTAAAAAAGAATGAAGAAAAAACTTTCCTAATCTTTCGTTGCAAAACAGAGTAAAATACTTGAAGAGATATATGAGAAAGAAAAGCTCGTTCTCTCAGCACGAATTCCACGCTGAGTGAGGCACGTTTTAATTTCTGTCTCTCATGAAAAACGTACTTCACAATCTTATAAAGAATCTCCGTATAACGTCATTCCAAAGATGATGCGAAAAATTGCGGATACTGTACGGGGGAGTTGATGACGATGGTAATGGTAGGGAATGCGAATGGGTATGATGCTCGCGAAATTGATGGTGATGAAATGTGGAGATGAAAACGATGCGAATGCATGTGATAAAAATTCAAATGGAGCTCAGCATCATAAGATTTTTGAAGTCTTAATCAAAGACCACGTTTAGATGCATTTGGATAAATGATAGCGGTCCGACATAAATCAAGAACCAGACGATCCAACAAAACAAGGAACCGTTGTTTGAGTAAATACAGCAACGAAGTGAAAATAACAGTTGAACAATTAGTATCATGAAGTCACGCAATGGTTAACATAAACATGTTATTTTATTAACACATGGAGAGAGCAGGTGATTCCTATAGCTAACTGAGATACTTACACGTAATATTCTTAACTCTAAACAACTTTTTTTTGCCTATCTATCTGTAAATTTATTTTATTTTTTAATATAAATCTTCTCCTTTTCAGGGACGATTTTTATTTGAGTGATAATTCCGGCTACGATGAAGCATTGAATCGAAGTGGTTACCTCCTCAGAATACAACCATACCCAAAAAAAGAGTTAGTTAAACCTTCTTCTTATGTACTCTTATCCCGTATATGAACCACAGAAGAACAAACGGGGTTCCACATAAATAACAAAGATGGATTTATTGTTTCGGAAGAACAGTGGTTTGCTATGCAGGCAAGCTGTAAAGCGTTAATAAGAATTACTTTTTTTGTTTAATTTTTGTGATGCGATCAGGTGATTTTTGTCTTCTGGAATCACATGAGATTCACCTCTTACTCACATGAGACTCACTCTGAAAACACATGAAAGATTCAAGAGTGAAATCTCAATCAGAACTCAGAGTGCAATCTCATTGACGATTCACGTCTGAATATCATGTGAGAATTCACTCGAATCACATGAGATCTGTGTTTAGTATTCGTTTATATATTTAACACTATGCCACAAGTTTATTTATTCATATAGTGAAATGTCATTTGAAAGCATATTTTGCGAGAAGCGTTCGTTTCAATATGAGAATTCACGTTTGAATCTCTGAGAAAACTTTTATCACCACTCTCTGCTGGTCTTGGATGACGAATGAAATAGACTTAGTTGGTTGTGCCAACTCACTTATTGTCGAGCATGCTGAATTATCGAAATCAAGACACTTACTTTGCCCAACGATTGTTCTGCGTATAGTAAGTATTACAAATAATAAAATAAGTTATCTTTATACAATTCTAATTTGTTTTAAATGAATACACTTAATCATGAGTAAAATAATACAGACACAATCTATGTTACATGAAACCTTTACTCTTTGATGAGAAATGAGGAGACAAGAATTTTTTCGACAAGTAAATCTCAGTTAAACGAGAGCATTACGAAGGTAGGTAGGGGTCCTTAAGGCATCGAGACCTCAATTCTGTTTTCTATTATTCTAAATTGCACTTTTTTTGTTTTTACACTCTTAGATTGTATATCTGCCAACATTTTTTGTTCGATTTAAAACATGTGTCCTCTATCCTTCTCATTTGCAACTCTCAGCTTTTTATGCGAGGTTTCTCTTTACGCTCCTTACCAAAACAACCATGATGACCATGCTTGATAACAGTCCGGGAACATATGATTCAAAATATAAAGATGTTTGTGATCTTTTTTGTAAGTATGATTATCAACTCCGTTTTTTTAAAACGTTTTTTCACAGAATATAACCATTCTGAAATCTCATGAAGGATTCAGAGTGATCCTTCATGAATTCACAGTGAATCTCATGAGATTCACAGTGAATCTCATAAGATTCCACAATGTAATGCTCATAAGATTCAGAGTGAATCTCATGAGATCAGAAAGGATCTCATGAGATCAGAAAGGATCTCATGAGATTAATTTTTGAATCTCATGTGATTCATGTTTGAAGGCAGTCTAAAACAATATCATATTTTTTTATTCTTTTTGGTGTAGAAAAAGGTTATCTATTCTCGGTACCATTTGAAGCGCTGTATGGTTACTCCTAGGGCATGCTACGGTTTGCTAGAGTGAAACACACAATCCCAAAGGTGTAATTGGAAACTAAGGAGAATATTTTAATGATTGATAAATTTTCAACGTCATGCGCATATGGAACAATTTTATCGGTGACCGCTATCTGATTTTAGATTGTGGGCTTCCTAGTCCGGAGGTCGCAAGTTGCAGCTGATATCCTGACAGGCGACTTAGATTTAAGTTTGCTATCTAAGATATTTGTTGCATGAGATCAATTATGCAGTCCGAGAGAATATGGTTGAACTAATTGCACAAGAGTTATGACAAAAAAGGTCCTTCTGAAAATATATCGATAACTCATTTGATGCAAAAGAATAGGGAGGAACGTGAATCGCATAGACCAATTGAGATAATCATTGTGTTACATGTCGTAGTAGTTTGATTATGGTAGAACTTTTTGTTGTGTATCACCTAATCCGTTTCTTTATGTTGTGGTCAAGTCTGATTATGGTAGAAACAATTTAGAGTAGGTTTTGATTGATTATTGTAGTCTATAAGATTGAACAATTTGGAATCGTCTAATATGATGATTATGGTAGGTCTAGATTAATGTGGTTGCACTGTGAACTCATGTTTCTTTTGCGGAATCTATCATTTTATGTTGTTTTTTAATTAATTGTTTAACTTTTCAAATAAAATTGATTAGTGAATCACATAAGATTCAGTGTAGAATCTCGTGACGATTCAGTGTAAATCTCATAAGAACCTGTCAGAATACTCATATGATTCCTCACATCTATACATAAGGATCATATGAAATAACTCATAGTTTTTATTGGTGAAGTAGTTTGGGTATGTGTTGGTAGGTAAGGGTGTTCAAGAGGATTCTTCTATACTCAACAAGAGATTCCCTCTAGAATCACAATCACGACAATACATTGGTTAATTTTTTTATAATTTTTTGAGTTCAAGTTTTAATTATTATTTTTGTTGTGTGTTTTTAAACAAATATATAATTAAACAAATATTTAAAATAATTAAGTTAATTGTTTTTAGAACTGCCTTTAAACAGAATCATCATTGAGACCTATCACATTTCATATGATTTCATAAATAATCTTAATTTTATATGAAGAACACAAAGTATCTTCAGTACTTCACAAGAGAATTACAGCTAGAATCACAACAACAATACAATTGGTAATTTTCTATAATTCTTTTTCTTGTTGTCTTTATTAACAAATATACAAATTAAACAATATTTCAAAATATTAAGTAATTGATTTAAGACAACCTTACAAACTGAGCTCATAGATCATGTCATATCGTCATATGAATTCACAGAGAATCAATGAAGAATCACAAGTAGCATTCTTCTGTACTCAAAAGAATCAACAGAACACACAATCACAATACGTTGGTTTTAAATTTTCTTTTAATTAATTTTTTTTGGATCTCAAGTTTTTTTTTTTTTTTGTTGTGTTTTAAATTAACAAATATACAATTAAAGAGAAGGGGTAGGGGGGTGGGAAACAAATAATCAAATAATTTTATGTAATTGTTTTAGACTGCCTACAAACATAGAATACTCATGATATCGATGATTCTTCAATGAGATTTCAATTACCAGGATTTATTCAATATGTAAGTAAATAAAAGAAACAAATATGAAAACAAGAAAAATTCCATAACCATAAGATATTTGAACAAGATCAATAATATGTTAGATAACATCAAGATAAAGTCTTGAAATAATAACAAATGTGTTCAAACATCATAACCGTGACGCCTTTCTTTTTTTCCTTGCCTTTGGATTAGTGGACAAGTTGTTTTGTATGTTCGTTTTCCTTCACTTACAAAACCACATGGCCTTACTTTTTTCTTTGCACCTGTAATCGCTTTTTCTCGTTCACTCTTTAAACGGTCTCCTTTCTTCAAATGTTCTCCTTTGTTCACAGCTTTTGTTGGATTTTGAACTTCAATTTCATTGGTTTTTGTTATTGAAAAAATACCCTCAATTACATCTCCAGTATCTCTTGAAGGGGGGTTCGGCATATCGGCTTTCACGTCATCCAAGAGTTTCTTCAAGTTTTCTACGTAGGTTCCCATCTTTGCTCAACAAGAATAAAGTATCATCCACCAAAAAATTTGCCTCATTTGTAAGTTTTTCAATTGTTACATTTTTTCACCATATCTGTTTTTTTGTCTTCGCAAGTCGGGAGGTATTATGTCCCTTGTCCAGCGCCTCAAAATGTATTGTTTGGAATAACAATAATCTCACGATTCTTTGAACCACACATAATCATATGTCGACGAAAGAAACCCGTATCGAGAGAAAATTTCTACAAGTACAGGACCCACCGCAACACCATATTATATTTTCTTAAATAACCTTTCTCACAAAAACACAAGTAATAAGAATGTTATTAGAACTACATCAGATTAGAAAATAGCCATGAGATTCCAGAGAAATCTCATGGGATTCAGTATGAATCTCTTGAGATTCCACTTGAATCATTTGAGATTCCAGAGAAATCTCCTGAGATTCAATATGAATCTCTTGAGATTCCATGTAAATCTCAATGTGATTCTTTTGTGAAATCCTCATGGAAATCTCATAGATTCATATAAATTTTTTTATTAATTATTTTCGGTTCAAGTTTTTATTAAATTTTTTATTTGAGTGTATTAACAAATATACAATTAAACAAAAATTCAAATAATTAAGTGGAATCTCATGAGATTTAAGATTAAATCTCATGAGATTCAGAGTGAATCTCATGAGATTCAGAGTGACATTAGTAACATAAAAGAAGTTCAGGTTAAAACAAATAAAGACTTACCCTCATATTCTCTCGCTGTTTGAGTTATTCTTCTCTTCTTCTCTTTCCTTTTTTTTTATCCTTTTTTCTTTGTGAAAAAAGTGATTTATTTTTCATTCGGCTTTCTTGTCTCTAATAATGACAATTCACAACCTTCAATCTATCATTTAAACTTGAAATCGTACAATTTCAACAACCTTCATTTATTTTAGTTTGAACAATTAAAAACATCGTCCTAGTGTATACTCGTGCTGCATGACGTTCAATATATAATTGTGTAATACACTTTGGAGCTGCATCAATTGTGTTGAAGTCTAATTTCTCTTGCCTATACCTTTGCCTTTCCATTGCTGATTCATATGACATCATGAAACTAACAAGCGTTGCTCCAAGGCTGTGAACACTTGAAGAATTAGTTTTCACTTTCTAAGACCTTATGTGTCCTCATCAGTCCAAATAATAAGAAGAGTTATTAAAATAAGCTGGAATCTAAATTTCTCGAAGATTGAACATTTTTGTCAACCATTTGTGTTTTTTCAAATCAAAATCCTCAATCAATTGTGCCTATTTCTCTTCAAACGTCACTGGTATCAATGAACCTACGCTCCACAAACAATCTTTATCAAAACGTACTTTGAGAAAACTTTTTCAATTTGTATAGTATTCTTTACAAAATCATTTTTGGAATAAAGATTATAGTTTAATCACATGAGATACAAAATAACGCATGTGATTTGATACAATATTTTGAATCTCAAGACGATCCTTTCGATCTCATGAGAGAATTCACTCTGAATCAGTATTCACTCTAAATCTCATTGTGATCTCACTCTAATCTCATGAGATTTCAAATAGAATCTCATGTCGAGATTCAAAATCAGAATCTCATGATATATCAAACATAAAATCATTTGGATATTCAGAAGTAGACATCACCTGAGATTCAATAGATTAAAGGTGAATACCAAATACCATCTTGAAATGATGAAATATATTTACATAATGTGCCAAACTTGCAAAGCTCGTGTTTGAATGTCTTAAAAACGGCCTTCGATAGCTTCTCTTTCATGTTCCGTTCTTGATCGGGATCACAACATGGTTAGTCTTCTTTTAAGAAAAGCCGACTATGAAGCCGTTAGCAGCCACTTGTAATGATATGGTACTTCATGTAAAAGCATGACCCTGAACAAGTGCGTGAAACCCAACATTTCCTAATCATATTATCGAATGCCAATGAAAATGGTACAAACTTCATGTTGAGTACCTATATAAAAATCATTTGTAAGTAACTTGTGAGAAACAGATAAAACACATCGAGAATACCAGTAGCATCACATGCAGAATTCCAGAAGAATACTCTGAATTCAACAAGAATCAAACATGAGATTCAAGTGAAATACCTCATAAGATTCAAAGCGAATCACAAAGAAATCTGATGAATACAGTAAGACATCACAGAGATTCCAGAAGAATCTCTTAAGATTCAACTAGAATCACATGAGATTCAAGTGAAATCTCATAGATCAAAGAGAGAATAGCCCAATGACAAATCGAATGAGATTCAGTAGACACACTCACATGAATAACAGAGAATCTCATGAGATCCAACTAGAATCACATGAGCATTCAGTGAAATTTCATAAAGAATATCAAAGGGAATCACAAGAGATTCAAAGGGAATCACTTGTGATTCCTAAAATAAGCCTAATTATAAAGCCAAAAACAGTGATTCACTATACCTTCGTCTTAGTATGTTTGAAGTTGCATCCAAAGATACTATGTCTGCCAACTCTTTCTAGTTACATCTTGTGCGACTTCTCTGCCCAAAAACATGCGTGCAACCAAGCTATCAGAGTTGTCTACCTTATACTGAAATGTAAAGTTCGACACATAATTTTTTTATTGAGTGTATCCATTTGTTTATCAAGTCATTTGATGCGTCACCTTCTCACCTATAAACTATTAACATCACCTTGAATCTGAATTCGTAAAATCATCGACACATATCGTCCCGTGAAGTATATTCATAACCGTCACGCTCTTTCATGCTAACAATAACAAGTTGTATGTGCACGGTGTTGCAACCAATTTTATTTGTGCAAGCTTGACATAACACAAACATATTTTTCTGATTGATTCATCTTCTTATGTTTCTTATGTAAAATGTTTCTGTACTCTTTTGAGATAAAGCATGTGATTGTGTTTGGTTAAAGCTCTCTAACATAGTTAATTTTCCAAAAACCCTATCCAAAACTAATCTATATAAGCCTTGCAACCTGATCTTCATGAGTTTTGTAATTCCTTTTTTATGTTTGGTATATTCGGATCAAGAGTGTCGACATTAATACCTTTTGGAACACCTACTTGTTACAATAAATGTACTTATGCGTTAAACCGCTCCTGATTATTGTTGTTCCATTGAGCCCTCCTTTTTTTTAACTTCAAACCAACCATATTCAGCGTAATTTTGTATACATGATCTAAAGCGTTCATCTATTGTACCATAATAGTGTCCCTTCAACTGGTATTAAGTTAGGAATACCTTCTAACATGAGCTCCAATAAATTGATCCCACCAGTGTCTCATTCTGCTCGTAATAAAGTAGAATCTGTGCGTGTCTCAAAGACATTTATGTGTATAAAAAAAAGAATGACATTAGATTATAATAATTATCCATTTGAATCTCTGAATTCAGAGTGAATCTCATGAAATTCAAGTTGGAACTCATGAGATCAAAGTGTATCTCCTGAATTCCAATTTGATTCTCATGAGATTCCAAAGTTGATATCACTTGTGTTCAAAAGTCCCCCCCCCCACCCCCCTCATGAATTCAAATTTTTAAAACAATTTTAAATACAAGATGATTCCCTTTGAATCTCATGAGATTTCAAGAATAAACTGATATTTATACTATAAATCACTTGCGAGTTCAAGTAATAAGCAGACATTTAATAACCTATGAAAGGACAATTTATTGATACTAGTGAGATTCACTTTGAATCTCATGAGATTCCACTTGAATCGCATGAGATTCCATTTATATCAAAGTCCAGCTTAATTCTCTCAAAATTCAGAAACAACCCATTACTAGTATCAAAAGGTCCATGACATTACCAATTTTTAGAACATCATTTTTGATCTACTAGTGATTTCACATTGAATCTAATGAATCACATGAATCTCAGGAGATTCCATTCACTAGTATAAATGTGAGCTTATTACTTGAATCTCAGCTTATTACAAATTTAAGACAGTTTATCACTAGTATAAATGAGACACCTGAATTACAAATTCAAGACAACTTATTACAAATGGAATCTCATGAGATTCCATATACTATATAAATGTCAATCTTATTACTTAATCTCAGCTATTACTGCTATGAATCACATAGTCACATAATGAGGTCAAGAGGTATTTATCTACGCATAATTATATCACATCTGATAAACGTCTTCCATAACTGTAACTTCTTCAACAATAACTTCGTTTATTTATTTAATTTTTCTGCATCCATTGGAGATCGACAATGTATTCTTCCATCCCATTTCTACAACTTTATTACTTAATTACTTGAAATCTCACTTATTCCGGGATGGTGGTGATGTTTCCGGCGATGTTTGGTGATTTTTAGGTTCGTGATAAAGGTGGAAATGTAGGGTCCGAGTATGATTGATGTTGGAGATGTTAGGGTTCCGAGTATGATGATGGTGGTGAAGTTAAGGTTCCGAGGATCGATGGATGGTTGTGATTGGTGGCGTTGTGTTTCCGATGATGATGGTGATGTAGTTCAATGATGGTTGGCGAGTTTGCGGTGTAGTAGGGAGAAGTGAGGGTTCTTTTCCGCGTGGTTTTAGGGAGTTCCTCCGGCGTTGGTGTTATTTTTAGAGAAAAATAAAAATAAATAAATGAGATGGAGGAGATGCGATAGTTTTATTTTGGGCAATATATATGATGTGAAGGAATGAAATCATGACAAATAGATGTGAAATGCGTTCAAAAAAAAATGTTGCAAGATTAAATCAGTGTTTTTTTACATTGGCACCATAATAAAAAAGAGTATATATTTGTTCATAATAAGACGATATTACAGAGGTATGTTTGATCACAATAAGGCAATAAACATATCGACAATCGGGTAAGATTAAAAGCATATAAACATCAAGTAAATTAAGTTTAAAAAACATATTAGTATTTTTTTTTGACATCGTATTAATGTTTCAAAGGACCCTGTTAAACTTCTAAAAGAAAAAAAAATCTTTATACTACGAAAATGGATAAACGGATAAAATTTCATATTCGAGATGATTTTTTGACTTAGATGTACGCGGCCAAAACAAGTTATTCCCGTAAACGTATTCGACCATTTCTCTAACTCTCGGAAATGTGTATCTAGTTTTTGTAATGAAGTTAAGTGTCTTTCCAATAAAGCATTTGATCGTGTTTTTCTTATACTACGAATGCAACTCAAAAGTATACACTTGTATACTCTTGATCAAGGCTGTTAAGATTGCGAGTAAACTCGTAAGATCGTGCGATCTTACGTGTTTACTAGCTAAGATCGTGTAAGATCGGCATAGGATCGTATTTGGGGTGAGATCGTATGTAAGATCGTGGAATCGCACGTAAACTCGTAAGATCGACACGCGATCCGAGTTCACCTATGTCTATTTTTTTCACTTTTTTTATCTTTTGAGTCCATCTCACTTGCTTAGGCCGAAAAACAAACGAGTTTTACCAATGTCTAATAAGTCAACCATTGACGTTTCATTTTTAAATCGTTAATGTGACGATTAAAACTTGACTTTTTGTGTTTTACTTTTACTTTGGTATTTCAAATTTGATCTTTGACATTTTCAAGAGGATATTATATGAATTTATCTTTGATGTTGGGTAGAAATGAATTTTTTTTGACTCATTTATCCTTGTTTACAAAACATGACAAATTGGTAGGATCTTACGATCTCGATCTTGCAAAGACAAAAACGATCCCAGATGGGATTGCGATCTTGACAGCCTTGCTCTTGATCTCATTTCCCAATTTCTCTATATCCTATAGAGCGTTTAACAGTGCGAACCTTGAATGCTTTGTGTACCAAACTAGGTAGTTTTATATGCCGTGCTTAGCACGGCCCAAGATAGTTCACGTGTCGCTTCAAAAAAGTATCATATGTCGTAACAAGCAAATTGATGATTTTGAAGTATACAAGTCACTTTGTTTATAACATAAAAGACCATCACACTTTTGATATTGACTAAAACCAATCTAAACCATCCAAATTTTATTAAAAACAAAAGTAAAATATTGTTTTTACTTTTTAGTGTATGCTTCCAAAATAGTCATGCTATACGTGTAAAACAACCTTACAAAATAGTCAAATTTTATCAACAAAAGCAACTCATACACCCAATTTGCCAATCACCCATGAGTCCATGACCCTATAGGCTAAAGGAGTGTGGTACCACTATACTTTCTCATCTCTACTATTTTCTACCATGATTGTTACTATTGATGAAAAGATATGAACATACATCCATATCCATTTCAGGCTATCACTATATACCGTATATTTTGCGTAGTACTGTAGTATAGAACGTCAACATATGTTTATCAACTTTAATATTTTATTAACAAACTTTCATCTAATATATTAAGATCAAAATAGTTTCACATCCTTTATGTGCATGTTCACCACTGAAATAATATGTAACTACACAACTTTAATTTTCTACAAGTTGTATAAAAATAACTACTCATATCCATTCTTGACATCAAAACTAAATACCCTACAATCTAAACTACGAAACTCTAGATTTCAAGCATGAACCTCTAAAGATCTTATAACATAATGAGACATTCAAATGTGCTAACATTCGCATGACAATCAATACACACTATTTAACAATGAGAAGATATTGCAAAAACAGTATCCGTAAATTTCATGTTGTGTTCTTTTAGTATTTACCCATTTACCTACAAAATCACAAACAATATATATTCAAACATCTGTCGGATATTTGATAAGGCAGTAGCATTTTCCGAATTGGTACCCAGCGACGGTTTGCTACAAAAAAAGACGTTTATAATTTTGCACTAACCGAGCAAGAGATTGTTTTGGTTGATGATGTTTATAATTTAAACGATCAATTATTTAAACACCCGCCCGTTGTATATAATCATCATCTTAAGCACCGAATTTGTAAGATTTAAACAACCTGCTACTTAGTTCAAACCGACATTATAATCCTTGCTAAATCAGTCTTTAAAAGGGCATCTCATACATGCTACAAAATTTAGTTTGAAATTCATAGAAGTCAATTTTATTTACAAAACTTACATGGTTTTGCACGAATATTGTAGTTCTTTGAACAAAAGAATTGATAAAGTTAGACTTGATAGATAAAAAGTAAATACTCGACTCACTATCTCTTTTACACATCTATTTTTATCTTGTCATCGGAAACTGTTATCTTTTTGACAACTTCTTCTCATACCTCATTTTCTCAACACATCATGGTATGACATGTCATTGCTGTAAAAGTTCCAAGTAGTAACCCCTATGTTCAAAGCAGGTACACCTGCTCAAAAAGCCACAATCTTTAATTTTTTTTAGTTCTATCCCATTATATCTTTTTATCTTTTCTAATACTCTTTTATTTTTCATGTACATATAACTCAAAAACCAATTAAAAATGTTTTTCCCAATAGGAAAAATGTTGTCAAATAATAACGAAGTTTGATGACTGTTCCAATTAAGTCACTCAAACTTTAAACTAATCATAATACTGTTTCATTATTGTGTAATTGTTTAAAAAAACTATCTTTAAGGTATTCATATGTGCATTATTTGGTTGTACATTAACAATAAATATCCACTCCGTGCATTTCACTAACCCCAATCAACTTAATGTACAACCAACTTATGCACAGATGAAAAGAGATATATGCCATAAAATAATAACCAAGTTTGAAAAGTGTTTCGTTTTAGCCACTTAAACATAGCAATTACAGTACATAATAATAGCACACTATCAAAACTTTGAGTGACTAAAGCGGAACACTTTTCAAACTTAATTATTATTTTATAATCAAAAGAAAGTTGCAGTGACTAAATTGGAATAAAACTGAAAGTTGGTTACTATTTCATGATTTAAACCCTATAAAAAATAAGCTTTTCTAACATGAGTTTGTTAAAGTGTGATAACTAAACCAATACTTTACATGTAAATCAAAAGATTTCAATTCCATATGCATTAGTTAAACCTAAAAATTACTTAAACACGTGTATTTTTTTAGTTTAATGATCTAAACTCGAATTTTTTTATTCACTCAAGCATGTGCCTTTCGGCTACATTTTAGAAATTCTTCTTTTGAACAATAATCCTTTTATAAAATAAGAACATACATATTTAAAAAATGGATATTAGATAAGAACATGCTAAAAGATATAAAGACATATAATATTACCACATATTTATGTTCATAACTATCCCCAATTCGTCATCAACATCACAACTTAAATCGAAAAACCCTGCATCAACGATGGAAAGCATAACAACAAATTACTGTATAAAATAGAATTAGACACAAAAAAATATGTGTTCGTTTGGTTTCCCGTAGTTTTCCGGAACACCATATTAACATAATCATTCTGCATGTAAAAGACAAAAAAATTCAAAAGTATATTGTTTTTAACGTATCAAGTTTATATTTAATTAGGTTAAAGTTGTAAAAATATAAATCAAATAAAATATAACCCACTAAAATGAAAAAACAAAAAAAATTATAAAATATAACAAAATGTATGTTGGATTAAAGAGCACAAAATTTTAAAAAAATTGTGAAATTGGATCATAATAAAATTAAATTGATAAAAAGATATTTCAATTTGAAAATAAAAGTGATTTTTTAATCAAAATGTGACACATGTCACTTTTTGATGTGATTCCCAAAAATGAGATGGATGATCAAGATTGCACCTCCTTATCTTAATTTTTAATGGGTCTCGCATTATAATAACTATCCCCAATTCGTCATCAACATCACAACTTAAATCGAAAAACCCTGCATCAACGATGGAAAGCATAACAACAAATTACTGTATAAAATAGAATTAGACACAAAAAAAGTTTAATAACATACATGATATTATATGCTACTTCATACCCGAACCGTTCGCCGGAGAAAATCATCATTGATCTGTTCCGGCATCCTTCACTATGTGTTTTGTCTTTCTTTTCAGTACTTGATGTAACGCCACCAATTCACTATAGTCCGCCGAGAGGTAATGTTTCGGACGTATTCCGCCTAGTTTATCCGGCCACGTCGACGTGAAGTGAAAGCGGGTTGATTAATTAGTAACATGAAGTGACTGGCACAAAAACAAAACTATAAAATAAAAACCCAATAGCAGAATTTATACAAAATACAGTTACCTTATTCTTGTTGAATGAACCTTCATACATCTGTTATATAAGCAAAACAAAAAACAAAAGGAAGATAATAACAACAAAAGATCATTTAATATGATTCATTAGCAGTTCTATTAGTAAGATGATAAGATAACCAAGATATTTGCAACTAAATTTCTAAACAAAAAAATACACAAACATAAAAACGACTTAACAAACGAAATACAACAGCAACTTACAATCATGTCTTTTGATGTCGTTGAAGAAAAGTTTTTGTTGGTCAAGATGTATCATCTCCTTTTTTTGAGAGAAAAAGAGAAAAAAATGGTAGTTGAGTCAATTCTTTCTTTTGACTGAGCTAAGACATGATAAAGGTAAAAAGCTCCAATAGTACCACGCTATTTAAGCACCCGTGTCATCTCCTTTGGGTTACACAGTAAATATTGGGGTTCTTTCTATAATATAGGTAGATAGATTAAGCATCTGCTTTTGCTTTTTTTTCTTTTCTCAAAATAAGTATTCAGTTTCAAATATGAACCAATGATAAAGTATTGAAAGATAAAGATGACAATATTCTAAAGTGTAATGTTTGCGGTCTAAGTGTCTGAACTTTGTAAATGGATATTTAATTTGAAATGTTAAAAGCAAAATTTATTTTCATTTTAAATTGTCACAACAATTTTCAAATGAGAAATATATGAAGTTTGAACTAGTTTGAACTAGTTTGTTAGTTATTTATTTTAATATTAACGAGTGGCATTGCGGCTCGCGCGTTGCAACAGGCTTGTTTCTGTTGGATTATTTTCTAACATATTCATTTAAATCGGTTGAACCGAGTGTCGTAAATAGCAAAAAGTATAGGGTTATTTATAAATTTCAAACTTTCATAAAACTGTACGTATTTGACCCATGTGATTTAATTTAGAGTTATTAGGTAGTTTATGGATGTGTTATGAAAGTTTTTTTTAAAGAAAAATATATATTAAATTTCAAGATTTTTTATAAAATCGTATGTATGTTAGAAGCATTGCAATATTGGGCTCGTTTTCTTCGCAATACGAAGAGCTTTTGACCGGTATTTTTTTTCCTGAATGAATCGGTAGATATGTGTTACTTATTTAATAAATAAAGTATATTATATAAAAAAGTCGTAAATAGCTAAAAGTTTAAGGTAGTTTTCGTAACTTGTCGCATAGTTTGAGTGTACGCGGCACGCGCATTGCGGCGGGCTTATATATCTTCGGTTGTCGAATATATATTTTGCTAACTGTTTTGTGTTAAGTTTGTCTAAAGAAATAATGATTCCCGCGCGTTGCGGCGTATCTATTTTTGTTTGTTTGTCGAGAATATATTATCGTAGTTGCGTACACAATAATTTTTGTAAGAAGTAAACTTTCATAGATTTGTCCATACATAGCCCTAGACTAAGGGTGTGCCTTGAAAATATTTTTTTTAAATATATATTAAGCGTCGACATTTTTAATAAAATCGTACGTATCTCAAAAACATATCAATATTGGACTTGTTTTGTTCCTAATCCAGATGTCTTTTCATTGGTATATTTTTTATCAAAAATGTTGCCGTATATTTGTTAGATATTTAACAAAGAAAGTTTGTTATATAAAATAGTCGTGGATAGTAAAAAATATAAGGTTATTTATATAATTCAAACTTACATAGAATTGAAGTCTTTGACATCTGTGGTTTATTTTAAAGTTATTAGTTAGTTTAGAGGTGCGTTTAAAAGTTTTTTTTTTCAAAAATATATATTAAAATTCAACAATTTTTTATAAACTGCATGTATGTTAGAAAAATTGCAATATTGGGCTCGTTTTGTTTGTAATTGAAAGATCTTTTCGTCGCTATATTTTTTTATGAATGAATAGGTAGATATAAGTTATATATTTAATAAATAAAGTTTGTTATATAAAAAAGTCTCAAATAGCTAAAAGTTTAATGTTGTTTTCGTAACTTGTCACATAATTTGAAGACACGTTTTATAATTTTTTTTAGTTATTGCTTTTGGGCCGGGCCATTTTTTTTGTTGCTGGGCTTTCTTCTACTGGATGGGCTATCTTTTTTTTCGTAACACGCCAGATGAGTATATTTAGAATTTAATAAGCAAAACCCATACGAATATCATTTGCTTTGGACACAAGTCATGGTGGCCAAACACTTTTGAGATGAAAACATATAAAATTTGGATCTGACAGACATAATGCATCAAATGATGCAAAGCTTTAGTAACAACAGATTTTGTTTCAGCAATATTTATAGTCTTTCACATTATAACTGTATAATCAATGAGATAGTATGCCTCGCATGTTGCCGCGGAGCTAGTTGGATGTGACATATGTGTTTTTTAAATGAGGAAGTTTAGTGTATATATGTTTTATACAATGGTTTCCTTTTCTTTATATTTTTTTCATTTTTGATTGTGAGTTTTACGCACATGTGTTAGTCGTTTGGTTTCTACTGTTTGTGTCAAATATATCTGTGTCTGCTTGGACTTTGGTAGCCAAAATTTGGTTAGTAGATGTGGAAGTATACAGTTAAAAGGGTAAACTACTGCCTTTAAAAAAAGAGGTAAACTACTTTGATTTATACATAATGCAATCAATAAAAAAACAATTACAATATATTTATTTGATGTAGTGCTCAACGACTCAAACTTCCAACATACCAACACGTTTAGAAAAATTGCTCGAATGATTCAAAAAATATCACATAAGTAGACTTTCATAGATTTGTTCAAATAGCCCCTAGACTACCTACACTTGTACATATTTAACTTTGACTAAACTTTATGGTAGTTTTTAAAGTTAACGTGTTTTGAAAGTTTTTCCTCCAAAAATATATTGAACTTCAAGTTTTTTTTTATAAAATCGTACGTACATCAAAAGCATATCAATATTGGGCTCGTGTTGTTCGTAATACAAAGGCCTTCTCATCGGTATAATTTTTATTAAAGAAGTCGTTAGATATTTGATGAATAAAATTTGTTATATAAAAATGATATAAACAGCAAGAAATATAGGGTCATTTTTTTAACTTGTTGCATAATCTGGGGGTAAGTTTTATAACATTTAAAAATATATTTTAAGCCGTACCGTAGCAACTGAATCAAAAGCCCAAGTAATATCACATCGTAATTGAGTATTATCGTAATTAACAGTTTCTTATACTGAATTTATATTCTTATGATCTTAACAACAAGTTTCAGAGCGCTAATAACTCATATAAAAGTGGCCAAAAAATTGTATTTGTCTAAAAGAAAGA
>BQNB010015194.1:0-73683 GCA_026074375.1 Tanacetum coccineum | reverse complement strand
CCAGGCATAACTGTTGGCGGTCCCATAATTATTTTGGGGGCCGCCTGTACAATATGTGGGCCGCCCATATTTATGGGACCTCCATTAGAGGATGCCTTTTTCTGATCCTTCACAAATTTTATTTCTTTTGTTCCACTAGATGATGCTTCAAATGAGCTAAACCCAATTTTTCACCAGAGGGTTTTTGATTACTTAGCATTTCATTTAGACAATGTGTACTCTTTTCAAATTTATTTAATCTAATGGCTTCCTCTTTGAGTTTTTCATTCTCAACTTTAAGCATATGACATTTTACACATTCGAGATCAACTCCCTTGTTTTTCTCGAGTGTAGACACTTTTTCTTTTAGAATACTAAGTTCTTTTTCTAGACTATTTCTAGTGGCTTTTAATCTTTTGTTTTTAGTGATTATCTTTAAACTCATTTTGCACAATTTATCATATTCATTATCTAAAACTAAATCATCTATTGATGAGTTTTCATCACTAAAGTAAGAGGATTCGGAACATACCTCACTTGATGCTTGAGCTACAAGACACGTTTCGTCTTTGACCTTCTCATCATCTTCTTCACCGCTATCACTCCAAGAACCTCCGACAAAAGCTCTTTGGTTCTTGTCTTTCGGTGGTTTTGGACATTCTCCAATAAGATGATTTGGGTCACCGCATCTAAAGCATTTTCTATCGCCTTTACCGTTCTTGTCATCGCGGCTTCTTTGGAACGTCTTTTTGTCGTTCCGAGGTTGTCTCACAAATCTACCTCTTCTCTTAAAGAACTTCTTGAAGTCTCTAACCGCCATGGCGTATTCTTCATCTTCACTTCCGGAAGTCGAACACTCTTCATCACTAGATTTCTTCTTAGCCTTTAGAGCAAAATGTTTTCTTTCTCCCTTAGCTTTGACTATTTTGGAATCTTTCTTGATGATCATCTCGTGAACTTTGAGATTCTCGATGAGTTCATCAAGTGATAGTGATGTTAAGTCTTGATTCTTCACTCACCGTGACGTTTTGTCTCTATTTAGGATGTAGCGCCTAGAACTTACTAACATAATTCTTGCTAAAGGAGTAAACCCCTTCATCATGAGCTTTTAGACTAGTTACTGTTAGTAATCAATATCTGCAAAAATCACTATCTTTTGTTTCGTCTTTAGAATGGACAAATAGTTCATATTGTTGTACCAACAAGGATCGTTCTTGTTATCTTTGACTTGGTTATTTCTTGATGGGTCGCATTAACAAAGTTTTCCAAATCTTTTAGCACGTATTACACGATTAAAAATGTCTTTCATATTCTTTTCTTGGCAAAGCATTGTAAATAACTATTTTAGCTTCGTTATTTTTGCAAGCTTCTTTTTAAGATCGTTACTTTTTTTTTCAAAAGGGATAACCTCATCTAATTTAGTTTCCGGATTTTGTTGAATAGGTTGAAAATCACCGTTAGTAATAACAAGCCAAAGATCAAGATCTTTTGATTTAACATATGTCTCGAATTTATTTTTCCAATAAATAAAACTATCACTTTCAAAAAGTGGTGGTCTTTGCATGGATTGCCTTCTAGATATGTGTCAGAATCTTCTATAGATTGATCCAAGCATTTAAAATACAGTATATTTTAACAAACCAATATGAGTTGACCTTGGCTTCTGATACCATTTGTGGAAACTAGAAGAGGGAGGGTTAAATAGTTTACAGGTTGGTTTTATGTTTTAAAAATTTGCTTTCAAAATACCTAGATTTGAGTTGTATGTTCAACTAATCAACAATATGAATCAACAAAGTAAACATCTAAACTAATTCTAAATAGTAATCACAAACAATATAAAAGGATGAGAGAAGGAACAATCAAACCAAGAGACCCAAATTTATAGTGGTTCGGCTACGAAGCTCTTCTTCGCCCTACTTCACTCCCCGAGTATCCTACTAGAGATTTCATGTAACAACCTGATAATTCACATAGCAGCGAAAGCTAAATTGGGGTATTACTTCATGAATCAACAGTCATAATCATAGAAAACGACTCATAAAGAGACGTTTGGAAAATTTAGTTATCATTCAATATCATATCAGAGTTTTACAAAAGGAGGTCCCAAAATACATTTAAAACATAACGGGTCTTCAAGTCCATGCTACTCCGTGCCTTAAATTGCTTAATTACCTGAGATAAACATGCTTAAAAGGATCAACACAAAGGTTGAGTGAAATTCACAGTGTTTGAAATATAATTGTTCAATACAAGTTAATGTAAATGGTAATAATTGCAACGAATACAGATTTATCATAGAAAACATTATTATTTGCTACTAGCTCTTGACACGCCTAAAATGTTACATGGAATATATCAATGACATTATTAAGGAACCAAAGTCCTTTTGGAAAGGTAACTTGCCAAAGTTACCCATTATTCTCAAATATAGTGCGCTTGGTTACCTCATGTACAGGTAAACACAAACAGGATTCGTCAATCCCAATAGATCTATCCACAAAATATTCGCGTTCACACATAAGTGATTAATGGTTCATGATATAAAGATATTGGCAATGGAGGTAACTTAGGCAATAATGTATCAGGATAGTATACAGTTGGAAAAAATAATACTTGTATTCATGGTTTATAGCATGTATCTCCCCACGGGATTTAAAAAAACATAAGGTAGGACTATGAACTCACCTTAACAGGAAAATCTGATTGATGACAAAAGTAAATCAAATGGAAGTAAACAGCTTCGTCACGCAACCTGAGGTAATATGTCAGTCTTAGTTCGATTGTTTATATTTCAAACTTTATTTTATAAAGTTTAACGTAAATATTAATTTGGTTTATTAATTTGTGAAAATGTCGTATCACTGTTCGGACTATCATAATCTAGAGGCCATGTAGTAAACATTTGAGGAGCTAAGACACTTTAAATCGTAAATCCAGCAACTCATTAAAACGTCTACCCAAATGAAAGCCCCTCATATGAAATTCCCTAGTAACGTGAAACGTTATAGTTTAAATAATAAGATTTTATCTTTTTAAGTTTCTTCAAAAGCTAGTGGATGATAAATTATGTTAAATATTTAACATAATTATTTTTATATGTTTCGATCGATGAATGAAACGATAAATGTGTCGGGTTTTTAATAAAATAGAGTCTTATAATGTTTAAATAAATTTTTATTCTTTAATATAAAAATATTACATTTTATACCCTCAAGAATTCAAAAATGGCAATATATACCCCTAGTATATATTATTTTACAAATTTAACCCCTTTATATATATTTTAAAGATTTAACCCTTAACTTTAGAGTTTGGAAAAATAGGCCCTTGTAGTTTAACTTTAGAGTAATTACATTTTTGGCCCGAAAGTTTAAAAGTTTCAAAAAGTTACAATATATACCCCTAAAGGACAATTCGATTTGCATTTTTAGTCCAAAATCCATATACTTTGTTATTTTTTAAATCTAATTTTCATTTTGCAGCAATTTAGCTATATCAATAATAAGCTAGAATTAGGTTTATTTTGATGATTTAATAAGCTTATAGCTTAGAAATGAGCTTATGAGCTCGATAACTCGAAAAAGGTGCGTTTGGTTAGAAACTAATAACCGATGGTTCTAGCTTTTAAGGTTATGATTCATTGTTTAAAAAAGTGATATTAGAGATTATTAAAGGGTTTATAGGATCAGCTTATGGATTTTAGCTTATTAGGGTTTATGAAAAGGGTTTTAGGGTTTTTAAGGGTGCGTTTGTTTTAGTAAAAACAAACGTGTAGCTTAGGGTTTAAGGACTTATTTAACAAGATTATAAAAGATGGTTTAGAGCTTATTAAGACTAAAATAAGCTTAAGCTAGCTTATTTTAGGGTTCGAATGGATTAGGGTTTCAAAATGAGTCGATTTAGGGTTCGGTTGGATTTAGGAGTTTTTAAAAGTGTTAAGCTTGACCTCAATGGTTAAACAAAGTTATAAAGGATTTAAAACATATCAAGAGCTTATAGAATAAGTGATAGGACTTACAAGAGCCTAAATGGTTTGAAAATGGTTGATATGGTTTGAAAACTTGGAGATGAATCAAGAACCTCTTGTTATTCCTTAAACTTTGGCTTCTACTTGCTTAAACCTTCTTTTCTTCTCTTCTAGGACTTAACTAGGTCATCATTTAAGGTAGTATTTAGTTTAGATGGTGAGTTAGGAAGTGTTGACTATTGCGCTGTATTTATAGGGTACGAACGGATGGCGGGCAAGTTGGGAAGAAGTGGTGGCCAAGGTTTTAGCTAGTAACTATTAGAAGCTAGTATGTAGCTTGGAGAGGTGTTAGGAGGTGGAGAGGACTTGGCTAACCAAGGAGGTGACGAGTTGGTTTTGCTTAGGGTGCAAGCTGACAAGGTGGTGACAAGGAGGTGAAGGATGCTAGCAAGATGGTAACATGGTGGTGGTGAGGTGGTGGCATGGTGGTGAAAGGGTGCTTGCTTGGTTTAGACTTGGTTTGAAACTAGTTTAGAGGTATCGGGTTGTTTAGGGTTTTTGGGTTAGGTTTTTAGTTTAGGATGAACTAGGGTAGTATTGGAGGGAAAATGTAATTGTGGTGCTTAAGAAGCTTGTAACTCATGCTAGAAGGGTGGTATGAAACGTCTATATATTTTGGAGGGAAATTGGTTAAGTTTGAATTCCATGCATTATCGAGTTGTACATTAGGCTTTAAAGAGTTGTACTAGGGTTTTGGAGGGAAAAGGTATTCAAATTTCATGCATTGGTAACTTGTACACATGCCTTATTAGTTTGTACATTTGTTTTATTTGGAAACATTACATGTAATCGGGGTTTTGATATAAACGTTAACGTATAAAGTCTGCTTTGTAATAAACGTTATGAATAGTACGTTAAATAGATAACATATGTGGTAAAAATAGATTTTAGAACATATTACTTGACATATTATAACTTTCACTTGATATAAACGTTGATGGAATTGCAATTGGTCAGGTTGCTCGTGAGCTCGTTTTACTTTGGAAATGTAAGTTACATTACATAATGGATGGAATAAAACAAAAATATTTCCGTGAAAATGGTTTTATTAATTTTAATAGATGGATAATTACATCGAGGAAAATTGTGGGTTGTTATAGTCTCCCAACCTTAAAAAAATCTTGTCCCGAGATTTAGTTGGATGTTGGAGCGATGTTTGGAAATAGATGTGGATATTGGACGATTTGATTTTCAAGTTCCTCGTAAATTTTGTTCTCTTTTAGAGTCTCCATCTTACTTTTTTTTTTTTTTTTAACTTATAGGGATGCGACTTTGTCTTAGTTGCTTGACTTCTCGATCCAGTTTCTATGGGTTCTTCCACAAAGTTGAGTTTGTCATCGAGCCGAAGCTCTTTCATTGGAATGATGAGGGATTCGTCAGATAGGCATTTCTTTAAATTAGAAACGTGGAAGGTACTGTGGACATTACTGAGTTCTTCAGGAAGCTCAAGTTTGTATGCCACTGGGCCGACCCTTTTAAGGATCTTAAATGGTCCAATGTACCGGGGGTTAAGCTTTCCTCGCTTTCCGAATCGGATGACACCTTTCCGAGGTGACACTTTCAACATAACACGATCTCCAACTTGGAATTCCAAAGGCTTTCGCCTTACATTGGCGTAACTCCTTTGCCGGTCTCTTGCAGCTTGCAAGCGTTGTCGAATTTGTACTATCTTTTCAGTGGTTTCATGGATTATCTCTGGTCCTGTGAGTTGGACATCTCCAACTTTGGCCCAGCAGACAGGTGATCGGCACTTTTGACCATAAAGTGCCTCGAATGGTGCTGCCTTAATACTGGCATGGTAACTGTTATTGTAGGAAAATTCTACCAGTGGTAAGTGTCTCTCCCATCCTTTTCCAAAATCTATAACACAGGCTCGAAGCATGTCTTCAAGTGTTTGGATGGTTCTTTCACTTTGTCCATCAGTCTCGGGATGATATGTCGTACTCATGTCTAATTGAGTACCCAAAGCACTCTGCATTGACTGCCAGAATCTGGATGTGAAATGACTGTCATGATCCGATATGATGGATATCGGCACTCCATGCCGTGAAACTATTTCCTTTATATACAACCTTGTAAGGGTTTCCATACTATCTGTCTCTCTGGTGGGGATGAAATGTGCTGATTTGGTAAGGCGGTCTATAATGACCCAAATTGTGTCATGTCCACTTGATGTTTTGGGTAGTTTTGTAACGAAGTCCATCGTTATTCTTTCCCATTTCCATGTAGGAATCTCTGGTTGTATCAGTAAGCCGGATGGCTTCTGACATTCTGCTTTAACTCTAGAGCATGTCAAACACTTGCCAACATATTCAACAATGATTGCCTTCATGTTAGGCCACCAATAGAGTTTCTTTAGATCCTGATACATCTTGTCAAAATCTGGATGGATGGATACTTGATTTATGGGATTCTGGCAGATTAAGTCCCTAAAAATTACCAAAGAGTTGGGTAACCAAACTTCGATCTTGATACAACGCGTTCCTTCAGGACGTACTTCAAACTGGCCTTTGTCCATTCCTCGTAGGTTCTCAGCTTTGATGTTCTCTTCTTTGATCGCCTCGGTTTGGGCTTCAAGGATTTGTGATGGTAATTTTAGGTGAAGGGTCATGACTAATGCTCTAACTCGGAGTGGTTTGATTCGTTCCTTCTGGCTTAAGGCATCTGCTACAACATTCGCTTTTCCAGGAGGTAATTGATTTGAGCGTTTTGCACCACGTATAAATATATTACTTATACGCGAAATTAAGGAAATCCAAGTATCCTTGGACAATTCCACTCACAAAATATAATATTAGAATACGTTTATTAAACGGGCAAGTATGATCACCCGGGTGTTTCCCCTATTGACTCGTGCAATGGAAACCTCGTTTAAGTTTGGATCTGATTTGCATAAAAAAGAAGATATTTTTGATTTAATATTATACTACTCAATTTAAAGTCACCATTAAACAACTAATTAACCAAATTACGGAAAGTAAATAAAATGCGACATTTAAGAAAACAAATGCAATTTAAATCCTAAAATTATAAACTAAATTCCCAATTCTAAATTAATGCTAAAGAAAATTTTAGGAAAATTAAAAATATTTTTTAAAGGCTTTTTGAATTTTATATGAATTAAACACTAATTAATCTAAATTAAATCCTAAAAATAGAAATTTAATAAAAAATTAAGAAAAATACTTTTTAAACTAGATTAACTCTAAATTACTCAAAAAGATGAGAAAAACATTTTTTATCACTAATTTTTCTATTTAAAAGGTTAAAATTAAAAAACTAAAGGTTTGAAAATTAAATGTTTTAAAACTAAATTTGAAAATTAATTTTTAAAAATATAAAACTTAAACTAAAAATTCTATAAAAATACTTTTTATAAAGAGAAAAAATGCAGAAAATTAATTTTATTAAAAGCCCTAATTTTAAACTATTTATTAAAAACTAATTTAACTAATTAAACTAAAAACCTAATTTTATTATTTATAAAAAAACTATTTTTATAAAACTTAAACTAACACCAAACAAACACATGGGCCGAAAGTGACAAAAAGTAAAGATAAGGGTAGGCGGGTGAACATTTAGAGTTTTATAAAAAACACAAAGTTTGAACTAATGGCAAGTATAGTCCCTTAACCTAGGGACTTAACAGACTTAACAATCAAATTAACTAAGGACTAACAAAGTAACCAACAAGGACTAACTGTGTAAATTTAATACTAACTGAAATTATGAAAAAGAAACAGAACAGGCCCCTGCATTAATTAAAATCCAACAACTAGCATCCTAATTATATAGAAACAGCTTATTTTACTAACCTTTTTAAAAAACTATTTTTATAAAACTTAACTTTCACTTATTTGAAATAAGCTAAATAAGCTTATTAGCTTATAAGCTTTAGAAACTTAGTATTCCAACTCTTAAACTAAAATAAAGCAAGGCAACATTTTTAGGACCCTCTGGACAGATTTCTCCTAATAAATTCTTATTATTCTCAAAACTATTTAGCAATCCAAACAGCTTATCTACTCTTTTATGAAACCAAATACCCCACAGCTTATGAAGAAAACAAAATAAGAACAAATGCAAAACAATTAAAGTGTACCTTGGCTTTCTAGCATGAACAAGAAAGCAACAATAAGCTGTGTGGGCTTATGGCTTAATCCACATAAGCCCTTGTATCAAAATCAACAATCCTAATCTAACCCTATAGGCTGACCCTCAGCTCTAAACCACCCTCTTGATACCATAGCAGCCATCCAATTCCAGGTTGGTATCAAGACTTGATCAAATGACAATAATAACAAACACAAATACCAAATTTTTGACAGAATTTAAATGTAACACAAATTAATATGAAATAGATTTTTTATTAAAAACTGAAATAAAGTTTACAATACGAAATTGAAATAACATGAAATTGAAATTACATAATAAACTGAATCGAAAAAAATTAACTACTACAAAAAATATAAAAATCACCACTAAAATTCTCCTCTCTTCGTGTGCTGGAATGAGGGGTATTTATACCCCTAGCTTCATCTTCTCGATCCTTCTTCTCGCTTCAATCTTGGCCATTCATCCCTTCTCTCTCCTTGAACTCTAATGTAAGCCGTTGGATTAAAAATGTGTATAAACCCGGATCGATGATGTGTATTAGAGTGTGTTAGATATGTGAGTGTATTCACTCACACACGTCACATCACCAATCAATTCTTTCCATTTTGCCAGGGTGGATTGGGGTAAGGGATGATTGATAGTGACAGATGAGTTAGGATTTGTGAGAGGGTTATTAACCCTATGGTTAATTAGTGTGGGAGAGAGTGGTTTAATAACTAGGGTTCATAGGTGTTCGTGTGTGTTCATGTGTGTGTGAGTGGGAGTTGATCGAAATTGGGGGAAATGGGGTAACAGTAAATGTTAAAACGTTTATAAGTTAACCGGGTTGGTTGGGGTGAAGGGTTAGGTATAACGGGGTAATTGGGTTGGGGGTTTGGCTGTGATTGGACGAGAGATGGATCACGGGTTTATTTGACCCGGGTCAAGACCCGCGCCTTTTGTATCTATGAAGTAATTTCATAACTGGCCCTTGTGTTTGGCGAGCACTTTTCTTAGGCTTATAAACAACTTTGGGTAAATTGCATATTTACCCCTTGTGTTTTGGTAAGCACAATTTCAAGATTAAAACAACTTTCACTAATAGCAAAAATAACCCTTGTATTTATAGAACAAATGGAATGGGGTTTTGGTTGACTGTGGGTTAACTGCAGTTGACTGAGGCATGATCTCTTCGGCTTCGGCTTTGATTTCTTTAGCTTCTTGATCACTCATCCGTTCTCGTGTCCGTTTTTGACTGATTTCTTGTGATTTTTGACATATCCATACCTGCACACATTAAACTCAAATACAAGCATATTTTTGCCATTTTTGATCCGTTTTGGGTTTATTTGGGCCTTTTTAAGCATAAATAGATATGTGTATTCTACACTTATCAAAATTCCCCAAACTAAACGATTGTGTGTCCTCACGCAATATCACATGCCTTATAACCAAATACCTCGAAAATTCCCCAAACTAAACCTTTGAAAAGTAGCAAAGAGTTTTGTTTAAGAGATCACAAGTTATAAAACACCCGACTTCCCATTTTCTAAGATTTTTCTCTTTTTATGGATTTTCTTGATTATTAACTACCTAACTACAATTTATTTGTGTTGACATAATGCAATGTTTTCATTACCACATTGGTAACTTTTAGGATCATAGAACAAAAAGCACAATTAAGTGTCTAAAAGATAACTTCATCATCCCCGATTTTTCACTTTTCCCATGCTAAGCTTAAAAACAAGATCACCGTTAATTACAAGTCATGACACTAACACTACTCATAAATACTAATTGTGTACTTACTTTTCCTCCCGCAAATCCTACTTTTGTATCTCAGGATTTT
Organism: Tanacetum coccineum; assembly: GCA_026074375.1. Classification (NCBI taxonomy): domain Eukaryota; kingdom Viridiplantae; phylum Streptophyta; class Magnoliopsida; order Asterales; family Asteraceae; genus Tanacetum; species Tanacetum coccineum. The sequence continues at coordinate 63,730 of BQNB010015194.1, read as the reverse complement.
ACTTAAGTCATATACCCGAAGGCTCTTTAAGACTTTTGTTTCGATACTTATTAATTCCAAAAATAAAGCGTAATGGTAAAGAACGCAATAATTAGCTCCTAGCCCTTCTCAAAAGATCATGCATCAAGATAAAGTCCACATCGAGGCAAACCAAAATTTGGCTTTTATTAGGTATTAAGCAGGCCACCATTCATGTCTACTACCCTAAGGCTCTTTAGCAAGAATGAACCAATCTATTTGCACCATTACCCTTAGGGCTCTTTAAGGCACAAAATAAGACAAAAATTAAGCAACATTATTAAACCTCAGTCCTTTAGTAGGCTACAACATCGGCCACGCCTCCGACACGATGCAGCAAACATATTTCGACCTTGGATTATTTAAGTAAAAACCGGTTGCCTTTAATTCGAAGCAACATTCGATAGCGGTCGACAAGAGGTTCTTTACTTATTATGACACCGGTCTTACTTATATGAAACTCCAACATCAGGCCACGCCTCCGACACGATCGGAAGTAATCTGGCAGAGATACTTATTTATTATATTTTTGTATTTTTATGCCAAATTAAGTATTCCTGATGTGTACTCATCCTAATCACAAAGGAACTAAAGAAAACTTCTTTTAGCTAATTATTAACCAAAAAAACAGGCACTCTATTTATTAAACATTTATATATAGAGTGAACATGCTAATGGGAGTAAAAGCCACAAGTAATCACATATGAGCTTGAAAGGAATCCAACTATTCTCGTTAATATCATGACTACTAAATAAACTATCATTTCTCGTTTTCACAAAAGAATTGTGCAAATGGCTTAGCCTTTATAAAATTCAAACTCGCTATTAAAATCTACATGAGATTAGCACAAGCTTTCATTTACTAATGATTCAAGTCTAGCATGTTTAAAGTCTATATGAGACTAGCATAAACTATCATCATTAATTGTTAAGGGAAAAAGCTAGAACTCAACACGTTCAATCGGGTCAAAAATTACTTCTTATTCTTACCAGCGGAAAACCTACATTTTTGTCTTATTTATTTATTTATTTTATTTTTTTTTTTTTTTTTAGATTGGAAATTTTAGAATTTTTGCCTATTTTCTGTGGGAGAAACGGGTACTTGAGAAACACAATAGAGCAGGCACATCATCGATAGATTCCCTCCCAAACTAAAATAATACATTGTCCTCATGTTAACGGTCGGGATCTACAAAATCTAAGACGTTATTAAGTAGACAAAGATATGTTAAATCGTCAAGATGAAGCGATATGGGATCTCCCAAATAATTTCCACAAAGGATGAGAAACTCGAGAGCTTCGGAATTAGCATCGAACACGAGAGGATTCTTGAAATGTTGGGAAAATCTGCCAAATCACACCAAACAACGAGAACAGAAGAGGATGGGGTCCCTCAACATCACAACACATTAGATGTAGAAAATAAAATAGAAAGAAAGGATAGGCATGGGGTGAACTCCCACGAAGCGGCTTTGTTTTTGATTACCGAGTCGCAAGCTCGACTCGATCCCTGAATTCAGTTGTCCTTAGGGAGAGCAAATAGAAACTTTCATTGAAACTGCTGCTGGATTATGAAACGTGATGATTCCAGGATCAAAAACAAAATTCTCACTTCTAAAGGAGAAAATCACAGGTGATGCCTTGGTATAAGTGAAGAATGGAAGAAAAGTCCAAATGATAAATGCAAAGGAATTGACATCTTCAACATTTAGAGGAAACGTCTTCTTACTTTGGTAGAAATTAAGCACAACATTCTTCAAACATTCATCTGGAGGTTCTGGCGGAGGTAGAAAAATTGATGGTTCTTTGAAAACTAAAAGAGTCCCGGAGGAAATGTTCTCTTTTAAATTCTCCTCCAATGTTATAAGATTTTTTATCATGATGGATGATTAAATAGTATACCTGTTTGAATACTTTGTCCTCGTTTTCGAGAGAATTCAAGGTAACACTAGCCGACAACTCCGCAGTGAAAGCGGTCGGCAAATCTAAAGAAGGATGTGGTTAAAATTACTTGTGGGGAGTAGAGTCAAAATGAAATGGAGAAGACTTTTTCAAGTCTTTTCGTTTGGAAAAATGATCATTAAATCATTTGGATTATCTAAAGTGATCTAATCCGCATGACACTGGTATGATTGGGAACCTCCTTGAAAATTTTCATCTTTTTTTCCTTGATTTCTCAACTTCTTTAGGATGAGCAAGAGTCTTTGGTTTTTTATGTAAGAAGTTGCAAAGATAACATTATCCTTTTTTAATGCAATTGAGTCATCATTTTCCACACAAATCGGATCAACGAGAAAAACATCGGCGTTTTCCATAAACAAACCTTCTCTCCGGTGAGAGTAGGGGAAGTAGGATTGCTACTTGAAACTTTAAAGGGTGGTAGGGAGTTGAGATTCAATTTCACGGTGGAATGAAATGTTCCTTGTGTGAAGTACAGTGTATGATGGAAGAAGAAGACTTAATCTCGACATCCTTATTATTTTCTTCAAAGAGCGGATTCACGTTGCTAGATTTGAAACTTTCATCGAATTCGAAAAGAGGGTTTGAGGTAATTTGAAATGTTTCTTCTTGAAATTCCTTTTTAAGAGTTGAGTCATCATTACCCGATGGTAACGAATTAAGAGGAGCAAGTTCATCGGCGAACTTCTCAAAATTATCACTAGTCTTCACCGGAGAAGAACTAGGAAAGGAATTAGTGGTACTGCCACTAACCTGAGCAAAATAATATCCTTAAAACCAAAATAATTCGGACGTAAAAAAGATCAAACATGTTGATTGTTCATTTTTTGAATACCATTAAGTTTCGATTCTCACTTTGATGTTCAACGTTAAACTCTTCATTTCCATCACGAAGTCAACTTTTCGTCGTTAAACATCAATTAAAGCTCGAGCGGTTCGTAATATGGTCTTCGAAAGAATCAGAGGATTTGTTCATCGGAACATAATCTAACAACTACGAAATCGGCTGGGTATGGTAAAATTTTCCGACGGGAACTAGCACCATCCTTACAAATACCATCGGTCGACACAAGTTGAACGGGTGGCTAACTCAAGAGTCATTTCGGTTGATTCAAGGTTGGTTAAACCTAACCTATGAAAGACCGAAAAGAGGCATTAGTGATACTGGCTCCTAAATCGGCTAAACCTTGACATTAAGCTTTGAAAAATCACATGGGTATGGTAACGACAAGAATCTCCCCAATTTCTCGGGTAATTTCTTAAAGAATTACGGCACTACAATTTTAATCAACGGAGTATTAGCAGGCTCTTCAAGTTTTTCCTTATTAGCGCAAAGATCTTTAAGCATTTTGGTGTATTTTGGCATTAAAATCAATGCATCCGCAAGAGAAATATTGAAATGAAGTTGTTTAAACATTTTCCAAAACTTTTGAAGTTGAACCTTGTCTTTTTCTTGCCTTTTTTCAACATTTCTTCTTTCCGGGTAAGGAAGCTTAAGTTCATATGTTTTAGGATTATTGACAATTCCCTCTTGATTCACTTTTGTTGTTTGAGAATTTGTCTCTGAAAACTGTTTGGGTTGAGGAGGAGGTGGGACATGATCCGTTGACGTCTCCTCTACCACATCTGGATTAACAAATGGAGGAGGCATAGGAATGGATGGACTTTCGTAAGAAACTCCGCTTCTAGTTGTTATTGCCTTGGCTTCGTTCCTTGGGTTTGGAATGGTATTGCTTGGTAAAGTACTTGAACTTGAAGCTTGATTGGGATTGCTGAAATCATTAATCTTGGTGCAAAGGCTTGTTAACAAACTTGTAACATTTGCCATTTGATTTTGCAAACCTTGATTTTGATTATGCACATTTTTCAATATCGCGTCATTTGCTTTGACATAGCTTTCAAAATCTGTTTTCAAAACACAATTTGTTGGAGGTTGGTAAGGTACAACTTGATTGGTTGGTGGTTGGATGGTGGAACTTGATAAACTTGATTTTGATTAAAGTTTCCTCCACGGTTTTGGTTGAAGTTAGAATTGGTCCCTTGATATCGGTTTTGGTTGTTTTGGACATTCGGTTGATTGAAACCCGGTGGTTCTCAATTTTACTTGCCAAATCTGAAGGTTGGTTTTTTGGAGAAAATTTCCAATGCTGCGGTTTGTGAATTGTTGGTGTTATTCATGAAAACGGCAAATCGGTTCCATTTGAGTTAACGGACAAAGGTTCAAATTTGATTTGATCCACAAGTGACACAAACTTCCTCAACATGCTTTTGACGGGTGCAGGAGTATCCAAACTAAAGCTTTCATTTGATATCATTTGGTTCATTTGATAGTCATCTTATCCTCTTTTTTTTCTTTCTTTTTCCTTTTTTTTATTTTTTTTTTTTTTTTTTTTTTTTATAGAGAAGCGGCTATTTGTTTGCAAGCGAAAGATTATTAGAAGGTGAAGAAATTAGAAAGAGGCAGCATTGTACTCACACTTGATCATAGCACGACTTCTTGAGTAACGAACTTTTGACATGCTTTCAATAATCGCTACACCTTCTTGCGGCATTTTGTCCAAGAAATTACCGCCTGCTGCAGAATCTAAGGCAATCTTGATCGTTTGAATCAAAGAGTGGTAAAAAGTAGCAAGTGGGGAGTTCGATAAGCATGTGAGGACATTGACGAAGGATTCTTTTAAAACGTTCCATGCTTCATCTAAAGGCTTCGTTGGTTTTTGATAAAAAAGTTATGATCTCATTTCGATAGTAAGTTGTTTTTTGAAGGTGGAAAGTATTGGTTTATGAATTTTGAACAGGTCGTCCCAATGTGAGAATTGATCTTGGTCGGTTCTTTGGTCAAACCATCTCGGGCTTGCACCCTCTAGAGAAAAGGTGGAAAAGCAAAGCTTAACGAAGTTGTTCGGAACTTCTGGATGTCTAAACGTTGAAGTGACCTTATTAAAAAATCGAAGATGATTGTGGGGATCTTGTCTACCCGTAAATTTGTTGCTTTGCACAAGATGATCAAGGTTGGCTTAGTTCGAAAATTATTGTCATGATTGGTGGAAACAACTATGCATCTTCATAACCCTCGATGGGTGCTTGTACATTTGGAGACATCGTTTCGATTGTCGGCCAATTGGAACAACGTTTGTTCAACAATTGGATTGTCGAAAAGAGTTTGTTGTGACGACGTCTCGAGATTGCGAACGGTGCGCATAAAAGAAAAAACACTAACAATTAAAAAGCCAAACTTTTATTCTAATATTTTTTTTTTTTTTATGAAATTTTAAGGTTACACGAAAGAGACTAAACAAATAATCAACTTACTTCACGGTAGTCTTGAAAATTGCTTTTCAAGGTGACGCCGTACTTAGTAGAGACACAAAAAGCAAGTGTTAAATCTTTGATTCGATTTGGGACAATTGCAAGTTCACCGGAAATTGAAATGATAATATCTCAATGGAAGATATTATTTGTTGGTGTTCGTTAACCAACTTGGTGAATTTTATTTTCTGAATTAAGACAATTTTTTTATATTTTTGATTTTTCTATTTTTTTTTTTTTTTTATCTTTTACTTATACTAAAAAGAAAAGGAAAATATTTTTTTTACTTTTTATATATTTTTTTTATTTGTCTTTTGTTTTTTTTTTTGATCTATGAACAAAAATTTAACTTTCGAGGACGAAAGGATCTTCAAACCAAATCATAAACTCAAAACAAGAGAATCGCTTACACAAGTCCCCGGCAACGGCGCCAAAAACTGATTTGCAGTTTTACACACCCGTATAAAATATATCTTTTAGAGAAAATTAAGGAAATCCCCAAGTATTCCCTTGGACATTCCCCTCACAAAGATATATATATAGAATAGTATATTAACCGGGCAAGTATGATCACCCGGGTGTTTCCCTATGACTGTGCAATGGACCTTGTTTAAGTTTGGATTCTGATTTGAATAGAAAAAGGATATTTTTGATTAAATTATACTACTAAATTTAAGGCACAATTAAACACTAATTAACACATTACGATAGTAATAATGGACATTTAAGAAAACAAATGCAATTTAAATCTTAAAATTATAAACTAGATTCCCACTTCTAAATTAATGCTAAAGAAATATTAGAAAATTAAAAATATTTTTAAGGCTTTTTTGAAATTTTATATGATTAAACATAATTAATCTAAATTAAATCCTAAAAAAGACAATTTAATAAAAAATTAAGAAAAATACTTTTAAACTAGATCACTCTAAATTACTCAAAAAAAGATGAGGAAAAACTTTTTATCAAAATTTTTTATTTAAAAGGTTAAAAATTAAAAAAACTAAAGTTTTGAAAAATTAATGTTTTAAAATAAATTTTGAAAATAATTTTTTTAAAGTTATAAAACTTAAACTAAAAATTCTATAAAAATACTTTTTATAAAGAGAAAAAATGCAGAAAATTAATTTTATTAAAAGCCCTAATTTTAAACTATTTATTAAAAACTCATTTAACTAAAATCCTAATTTATTATTTATAAAAAAACTATTTTTATAAAACTTAAACTAAACCAAACAAACACATGGGCGAAAGTGACAAAAGTAAAAGATAAGGTAGGAGGGATGCACATTTTGAGCCCAAATAAAACAACACAAAGTTTGGAACTATGGCAAGTTTAGGTCCCTTAACCTAGGGATTAACAGACTTAACAATAAATTAACTAAGGACTAAACAAAGTAAACAACAAGGACTAACTGTGTAAATTTAAATACTAACTGAAATTATGGAAAAGCAACAGAAACAGGCCCTGCATTAATTAAAAATCAACAAACTAGCATCCTAATAAATAGAACAGCTTATTTTTAGAACCCTTTTAATAAAAACTAATGATTATAAAACTTAACTTTCACTTATTTGAAATAAGCTGTATAAGCTTATCAGCTTATAAGCTTTAGCAACTTAGTATTCCAACTCTTAAACTAAATAAGCAAGGCACATTTTAGACACTTGACAGATTTTACTACCTAATAAATTCTACTTATCAAACTATTTAGCAATCCAAACAGCTTATCTACTCTTTTATGAAACCAAATACCCCACAGCTTATGAAGAAAACAAAATAAGAACAAATGCAAAACCTTAAAGTGTCCTGGCTTCTAGCATGAACAAGAAAGCAACAATAAGCTGTGTGGGCTTATGGCTTAATCCACATAAGCCCTTGTATCAAAATCAACAATCCTAATCTAACCCTATAGGCTGACCCTCAGCTCTAAACCACCCTCTTGATACCATAGCAGCCATCCAATTCCAGGTTGGTATCAAGACTTGATCAAATGACAATAATAACAAACACAAATACCAAATTTTTGACAGAATTTAAATGTAACACAAATTAATATGAAATAGATTTTTTATTAAAAACTAAAATAAAGTTTACAATACGAAATTGAAATAACATGAAATTGGAATTACATAATAAACTGAATCGAAAAAATTAACTACTACAAAAAATATAAAAATCACCACTAAAATTCTACTCCGAGTGCTGGAATGAGGGGGGTTTTTATACCCGAAGCTCCATCTTCTCGATCCTTCTTTTCTTTAATCTTGGCCCTCCAACTCTTCTCTCTCCTTGAACTCTAATGTAAGCCGTTGGATTATGAAATGTGTATAAACCCGGATCGATGATGTGGACAGTGTGTTAGTTATGTGAGTGTTAATACTCACATACGTCACATCACCAATCAATTCTTTCCATTTTGCCAGGGTGGATTGGGGTAAGGGTTAATTGAAAGGGATGGATGGGTTACGGGTTGTGAGAGGGTCATTAACCCTAAGGTTAATTAGTGTGGGGGTGAGTGGTTTAATAACTAGGGTTCATAGGTGTTCGTGTGTGTTCATGTGTGTGTGAGTGGGAGTTGATCGAAATTGGGGGAAATGGGGTAACAGTAAATGTTAAAATGTTTATAAGTTAACCGGGTTGGTTGGGTTAAGGGTTCGGGTTATAATCGGGTAATTGGGTTGGGGGTTTGGCTGTGATTGGACGAGAGATGGATCACGGGTTTATTTGACCCGGGTCAAGACCCGCGCCTTTTGTATCTATGAAGTAATTTCATAACTGGCCCTTGTGTTTGGCGAGCACTTTTCTTAGGCTTATAAACAACTTTGGGTAAATTGCATATTTACCCCTTGTGTTTTGGTAAGCACAATTTCAAGATTAAAACAACTTTCACTAATAGCAAAAATAACCCTTGTATTTATAGAACAAATGGAATGGGGTTTTGGTTGACTGTGGGTTAACTGCAGTTGACTGAGGCATGATCTCTTCGGCTTCGGCTTTGATTTCTTAAGCTTCTTGATCAATTCATCGTTCTGTGGTTGTTTCGTTTTTGACTGATTTCTTGTGATTTTTGACAATATCCATACCTGCACACATTAAACTCAAAAGACAAGCTATTTTTGCCATTTTTGATCCGTTATGGGGTTTATTTGGAGCCTTTTAGAGCATAAATAAGATATGTAGTATTCTACACTTATCAGGGTAATTGAATTCTCACAATCGTAATCAGCGGTAATTTACCCAACAGCGATTGTCTCATGTTCAATTCTTTCTGATCAATTAGAGAAACCTTTATACGAAAAAGTATCAGAGTAATAAGCAGTACCAAGTAGTCGAATAGTATATGGAGTAGAGTAAAGTATTATGCTGGATTTTATGATCGTAATACACAGTACACTTTTTGCATACCGATAGTGTCTCCAAATTTTAAGGAGCGAATATACTGCTCCTAATCAAGGTCGTGTGTGGTATAGTTCTCTTCATAAGGCTTGAGTTATCGGGATGCATATGCAATAACTTTTTCTCTTTGCATTAACACCGCTCCCAGACCTGGAGTGATGCATCACAGTAAACGACAAAATCATTGTTTCCTTCTGGTAATGCTAAATTTGGAGCTTCACATAGCTTCTATTTTAGTAGTTGGAAGGCTGACTCTTGGTTTTCTCCCCAGATATACTTCTTGTTTTTCTGGGTTAATTCAGTCAAAGGCTTTGCAATCTTCAAAAAACCTTGATTGAATCTCAGTAAGTAGCCGCACGTCCTAGAGAACTGGCGCTACTTCTTGGGTGTGGTAGGCGATGCCAATTCGTAAACTGCTTCATCTTGCGGGTTAACGTTGGAATTCCTTGGCTGTCAATCACGTGCCTAAGAAATTGCACGATACTGATCTAGAAATCACATTTGGAGAACTTGCCATACAATTTCTCCTTTTTGAGTAATTCCAAGATTATTCTCAGGTGATCTGAATGTTCTTCCTTGTTACGAGAGTAGATAAGAATAACATTAATGAACACTATCACAAATTTATCCAAGTATGGTTTACACATACGGTTCATAAGATCCATGAACACAGCAGGCGCGTTGGTTAAACCAAATGGCATTACTTGGAATTCATAGTGTCCGTATCGCGTTCTGAAAGCAGTCTTGGGAATATCGTCATCCCTGACTCTCAGTTAGTGATAGCATGATCTCAAGTCAATCTTTGAGTAAGTACTCGAACCTTGAAGCTGGTCGAATAAATCATCGATCTTGGGTAATAGGTAACGATACACATTCTGAAAGATCCGTCTTTCTTTTTAACAAATAGGAAAGGAGCTCCCCAAGTTAAAGTACTTGGTCGGATAAAACCTCGGTCTGCTAACTCTTATGGTTGGTCAAATAGTTCCTGCATTTTTGAAGGAGTTAATCTGTAAGGTGCTCGGGCTATTGGTTCCGCTCCTGGAATTAAATCGATTTGGAATTCTACTTGGCGAACCGGAGGAAGGCCAGGTAGGTCTTCAGGAAAAACTTCTAGAAATTCTCTGACTACTAGTATATCTTCTAGTCGTTTTTTGTCTGACTTCTTTTCCATTACTTGGGCTATGAAAACTTTATATCCCCTAGATATATATATTTCGGTTTTAATACAAGATATGAGGCTTAGTCAAGTTTTACTTCGATCACCTCGGATGATTAAGTTTCACCGTCGATTGGATGTGACCCTTTCTCGTCACAGATACATTTTGCATGATACTTGGTAACAATCCATACCAATGACGACGTCGAAACTACCGAGTTTAATTGGCATGAGATCAATTTCGAAAGGTTGGTTTAGCAAAATCAGAGTGCAACCTTGGATAACGGTATTAGTGCCTACTAGGTTTCCATCGGCCATTTCAATGTCGTAGGTGGTATCTAGTGTAATTGGTGGGATATTAAGCATAGAAGCAAGAGATATGGATACAAAACTTTTATCGGCTCCTGAATCAAATAATACTCTAGCTAGATGTTGGTTTAGAAGGAACGTACCCATGACTATGTTCGGGTCTTGGTGAGCATTCTTGTCCCTCAGCAAGTATGCTCTTTCATGGGCACTGTTGTTTGCTTTTGGGCACTGATTTTTGTAATGCCCTTTCTCCCCACAAGCATGACAAGTCACTGATACTGGTTGCAGGTTGCTTCCAGTGACTGGCCCTTGTTCTTGCAGTTCCTAGTCTGGTGACCTACCTTGTTGCAAGTCTGACACTTGACAGTGCAAGGTCCTGTGTGATGTAGGATGCATCTTTTACACAAAGGAAGGTTTCCAGCATACCTACTATTTTCAGTTGGGGTGGCAGCATAAGCCCTGACGGTTTCTTGTCTTCTATTCTGTTGTTGGTGGTGATCATTGTTGCGGTTGTTATTGTTGTTGTTACGGTTGTTTTGGTAGTTGTTGTTGGTGAAGGTTCTTCTATCATCAAACTTTCGTTTGTGATCATTGGTTCCTTGCACAGAATTGTGCTTTGTTACTTGATCCATTAACCTCTGGGTTATGGTAATGGCTTCCTCCAAAGTTTGAGGCTTTGAAGCGGTAACATTTCCTTTAATACTTTTGGGTAATCCCCCGATGAAGACTTCCATAAGTTTCTTAGAATTTGGTACCATAGTTGGACATAAGATTGCTCAACCCTGGAATCTTCTAATGTATGTCTTGAGATCATTCCCTTTTAGTCAGATTGACAATTCATCTTCCTTTTCTGACTCGGTTCGAGGACAATACTTCTTTATTAAGAGCTTTTTAAATTCGGACCAAGAAATTTTGTAGGCTTCCTCTATTCTAATAGGTTGGGCGAATGAATTCCACCAGGATAAAGCTTCCTCAGTTAGAGTACCAGTAGCAAATTTCACTTTGCAGTCCTCGGTATAGTTACTATAGAGAAATAATGATTTAGTTCGTTTAAACCAGCGGATGAGGCCAACAACGCCTTCCGTACCTTTGAAATTGAAAGGTTGGCAGCTCTTAAACTCTTTGTAGCTACATTTTCTTGCTATAGGAGTTTCTCTTTGTCGGGTGTTCCTAGTGGTATTATCAGTATTTGCCATGGTAGCAGCTTGTGCTTCTATAGCTGCGACAACACTATTAGCAACTAGTTTCTTGATGAGCGGCGCTGAGTATGTGGTGTGTGCAGATTTGATGTCCTCTGGGGAGCCATTCTATCAAATTTACAAGGACCCCCCCCCCCACCCCCCCAAAAAACCCAACCAAAAGCAAATAAGAATCCATACAATGATATAGTCATATCATAAGTCTTTGTATAATAATCAAAATTTTCATACATAGTGATATTGAAATCATTTGACAACAAGTTCTAACAAAGAAATACACATCCTTTGATATTACTTTACAGGATATAACAGAAAATTTTGGAATCTAAGACTTCTAGAGATGGGTACTCTAATAAGCATCTGACTCATTAGGTTCCTCGGGGATTGGTTCACTTTTCAATGGTCGTGGTATGATCCATAACGAGTTATCTAATTCTGCAAAGATAGACTCATCAAAGGGATATTCTGGTGGTGGTGTAGTTGACCTAATCGGTGATGAAGATCCAACTGATGAAGATAGAGATAATGGAATGGGTGATCCAATAGGAGGCTCAGTGTCACTAGGAGGTGTAGATGGAATCATATGCTCAATATCTTGAGCATTAATCATATCCGGTTATAAAGGTTCGAGAAAACCTAGTGGTAAGAGAGTCATAGTAACCTGGATACATAAAGATACGATACATGAATAACCTTAACACAAGGTATAGGATAGATAACCACGACATACAAATCGTATCATGAAAAACAGGGGATAATGGAATACAACTTCATTATGTCCATAAACAACTTGTCTACATATTTTACATAACCAAAATTTTGACAAGTGTCGATATTTATGCCACACATCCAGTGGTTGGATTTTAAAACAAAAGTGTAGATTGACAGGATTAGTCTAGTAGTCTGGTGGTCCTTCCTTATGGTTCTTGAGCTCATCGATCATGTCCAGAAGACTCTTCATATCTGATCAGTGGTGAACCTGGATATCCTCGATGAGTATTTCTAGAGTAGTAATCCTGACGTGAGCAAGAACAATCTCATCGTCATGCCTTATTTTCTCTCTCTGAAATCCAGAAATCTAAGTATGGGCTTCTTGAAGTTCGGTCTCTAGTTTGTCAAAATCTTGTTGTATGATTACTCGACCTTTACCAAGACCTTCTATCTTATCTTCCACATGCTCAATGCGCTCAAGAGGGAGCTCATCTAAGTGATTCAAAATAGTAACGATCTGTTTCTCATGGCATTCCAGAAGCGTCGCATGAGTACTCTCTCCAATCTTAAATACCTGAGGTGGGGCAGAAGAATCAGTAGAGGAGGATGATAGTAAACGGGCTTGTTTTTAAGGTGGAAAATCTCCTCGGGAAGAAAGAAATCTCAGGGATCAAATAGAGGTGATGATGGTAATACTAGATATGGAGGCAAAACGGTTGGTGGAACAATAGGAGCTTGTGGTAGTGGAATAGGTGATTCATTATTTGTAGCATTATATGCTTGCATGACCTTCATATATGGATCATCGTGGAAAGGTGAGATGGTTAGTGAGGCTGAAAGATCCTTAGATAAATCCTCTGAAGGGTCAGAAGAGGTGTTTCCCTGTGAGGCTGGGGAATAGTCTAGTGAAGTCGGGGTATAGTCAGGAGTATTTATAGAGGAAAAAGAATCCTCAATATCAGAATCAGATAGGATAATAATAGGGTAGGTGGATGTAAACATAACTCTGTAACAACCCAGTGGAAAATAATGTAAGTTATTTATATTTACTTAATAGTTATGTATCATTAGTTAAAAAATCTCTTTACATACTATTCAGGAAATGTAGTGGCACGGAGGACTTTCTTGGATGGAAAATGGTTATAGTTTAGGTTTTAACCTTGTTCTCTATAACCTCGACTCTTGATACCAATCTGTAACACCCCGATAATTCATATAGCAGCGGAAGCTAAATTAGGGTATTACTTCATGAATCAACAGTCATAATCATAGAAAATGGCTCATAAAGAGACGTTTGGAAAATTTAGTTATCATTCAATATCATATCAGAGTTTTACAAAAGGAGGTCCCAAAATACATTAAAAACATAACGGTTGAATGATAACAAGTTTGGATGTCTTCAAGTCCATGCCACTCTGTGCCTTAAATTGCTTAATTACCTGAGATAAACATGCTTAAAAGGATCAACACAAAGGTTGAGTGAAATTCACAGTGTTTAAAATATAATTATTGAATACAAGTTAATGTAAATGGTAATAATTGCAACGACTAAAAATATCATGAAAAACAGTATTATTGCACTAAGCTCATGACACCAACACGTTAACATGGGAATTCTTCTCATGAATTATTAGGAAACAATGTCCTCTTGGAAAGGTAACTTGCCAAAGTTACCCATTATTCTCAAATATAGTGCGTTTGATTACCTCGTGTACAGGTAAAACAAACGGGATTCGTCAATCCCGATATATCTATCCACAATATTCGCGTTCACTCGCAAGTGATTAATGGTTCATGATTAAATGATATTGGCAGTAGAGGTAAACTTAGACAATAATATATTAGGATAGCATATAGTTAGAAAATACTTGTATTCATGGTTTATAGCATGTATCCCCCCACGGGATTTAGAAAACATGTAAAGGTGGGACTATGAACTCACCTTAATAGGGTAGTTGATTGATTTGAAATTTAATTCAAATGGAAGTAAACAGCCTCGTCACGCAACCTGGGGTAATATGTCAAGTCTTAGTTCGATTATTTATATTTCAAAACTTTATTTCATAAAGTTTAACGTAAATATTAATTTGGTTTATTAGTTTGTAAAAACATTGTATCACTGTTCGGGCTATCATAATCCAGAGGTCATGTAGTAAACGTTTGAGGAGCTAAGACACTTTAAATTGTAAATCCAGCAACTCGTCAAAACGTCTACCTAAATTAAATCCCCCCACATGAAATTCCCTAGCAACGTGATACATTATAGTTTAAATGATAGTGTTGATAGAAATACAATGCCTAAAAACATTATTAATATTTTTCACATCTTTACGTTTTGATAATCACAAAATATAAAAACGTTCAACGTAAAATTTTTAATTTTTTTTTTTCGATTCCAGTATTGATAGTTATTTTAAATTGTAATTTCAATTCCATTTCGTAAATGTAGAGACTTTTTATATCAGTTTTTAATAAAAGTATTATTTCATAATAATTCGTGTCTTCATTTAAATTATGTCGAAGAATTTGTGTTTGTGTTTGTTATTTCTGTTATCGTGATGAAGGCTTGATACCATCCTGGAATTGGATGGCTGCTATGGTATCAAGAGGGTTTAGAGCTGAGGGTCAGCTTATAGGATTAGTATAGGTTGTGATTTTGATATAAGGGCTATGTGGATAAGCCATAAGCCCACATAGCTTATTGCTTTCCTGTTCATGCTGGAAAGCCAAGGTACACCTTATTCTTGCTTTACATTTGTTCTTGTTCTGTTTTCTTAATAAGTTGTTTAGATTTGTTAAATAGTTTGATAAGTAGATTTTATTAAGTAGTAAAATCTGTCAAGGAGCTTAAACTTTTGCTTTTGCTTATTTAGTTTAAGAAATAGAATACTAACTCTAAGATAGCTTATCAACTAATAAGCTCATACACTTATTTTTAAATAAGTTAGAGTTAAGAGTTTTATAAAAGTTGTCTTAAAAAAAGTCAGTGAATAAGCTTCTTAAATCAATATGGATGCTGGTTGCTAGTTGTTAGATGTTTTAGGGGCCTGTTTTGCATTTTTTATATAGTTTCTGTTAGTTTAAAGTTACACAGTTAGTCCTTGTTAAACGCCAGTCAGTCCTTAGTTATTACATCGTTAGCCTTCGTTAGTTTAGAAAAAACTATTAGTCTAGTTAAGCTTCCCTATTTAAGGGACTATTTCTGTCAATAGATCAAACTTCGTGTGTTTTATAAAACTTTAATATTTTCCCCGCCTACCCTTATCTTTCTGTTTTGTCGCTTTCAACCCATGTGTTTTGGTTAAATTGGTTAGGTTAATAAAAATAGTTTAATTAAATAATAAAATTAGGTTTTTTAGTTTAATTAGTTAAATTAATTTAATAGATTAATCATTAAAAATTAGGCTTTTATTAAAATTAATTTTCCTGCATAATTTCTTTTTTAAAAAAAATAATTTTAGTATAATTTTTAGTTTACAGTTTTATATTTTTATAAAAATTAATTTTCGAATTTAGTTTTTAAATATTCATTTTCAAAAATCAAATTAAAAAAAAAAAATAGAACAAATTAGTATAAAAATGTTTTTCTCATCTTTTAAGTAATTTTAGAATAATTTAGTTTAAAAAGTATTTTCTTTAGTTTTTAAATCAATTTAATTGTCTATTTTTAGAATTTAATTTAGATAAAATAGTATTTAATTTCATAAAAAAATCCGAAAAGCCTTAAAAATATATTTTTCTTTTTTCTTTTTCTAAATTTTTCTTTAGCATTAAGTTAGGTTAGAATCTAGATTAAATTCTTAAGATTTAAAATTTGGCATTTGTTTTCCCTTCTTAAATGTCGCATTTTTTAATTTACTTTCGTAATTAGTTTAATTTTGTTAATTAATTTTTAATTGGTGCTTTAATTTTAGTAGAAAATTAAATCAAAAAATCTCTTTCTCTTATACAAATCAGGAATCTCAAACTTAAACGAGGTTTTCCCATGCAACCAGTTCATTGGAAACGATCCCGGGTGATCATACTTGCCCGGTCAAACATACGTATTATATATATATATATCTTTGTGAGTGGAATTGTCCAAGGGTAACTTGGGGATTTCCTAATTTCTTCTCTCAAAGTATATTATTTTTACGTGTATGTAAAAATTGCGAATCATTTTTTGGCGCCGTTGCCCGGGGACTTGTGGTAAGCGATTCCTATCGGTTTTGTGTTTGTCGATTTGGTTTGAAGATCTTTTCGTCCTCGAAAGTTAAATTTTTTGTCATAAATCCAAAAATCCAAAAAAATTTAAAAAAAATATAAAAAGTAAAAAATATTTTCTTTTTCTTTTTAGTATAATTATCATATTAAAAAAAAAATAGAAAAATCAAAAATATAAAAAAATTGTCTTAAATTTAGAAAATAAAATTCACCAAGTTGGTAACACTTACACCAACAAATAATATCTATTCCATTGAGATATTATCATTTCAATTTCCGGTGAACATGCAATTGTTCCCATTCGTAATCAAAGATTTACACTTGCCCTTTTGTGTCACTAACTGAAAAATACCTAAATAGATTGGACTAACCATACGGCTCACCTTGAAAAAGCAATTTTCAAGAGCTACCAGTGAAGTAGTTTGATTAATTGGTTTTAAGTCACTTTCCCGTGTAACCGTTAAAATTCATCGTTAAAAAACAAAAAAAACTAAAAAAAAAACTAAAAAAAAAAAAAACTAAAAAAAAAAAAAAAAAAAAAGTGTAAAATTTTGCTTTTTAATTGTTAGTTTTCCTTTTATGCGCACAGGTAACGTTCGCAATCTCGTAGACGTCGTCAACAACAAACTCTTTCGGAAGATTCCAATTGTTAACAAAACGTTGTTCAATGGCTGAAACGTAATCCGAACGATGGCTCAAATGTTACAAAGCACCCATCGAAGGTATGAAGATCTATAGGTTGTTCCATCCGATCAATGCCAACAATTTCGAGCTTAAGCAACCTTTAATCAATCTTGTGCAAAGCAACAAATTTACGGGTAGACAAGATCCCCACAATCACCTTCGATTTTTTAACAAAGTCACTTCAACGTTTAGACATCCCGAAGTTCCGAACACTTCGATAAAGCTTTTGCTTTTCCCTTTTTCTCTAGACGGTGAAGCCCGAGATTGGTTAGACAAAGAACCACTCACCAAGAACAAGTCTCACTTGGGACGACCTAGGTATCAAAATTCATAAACAATACTTCCCACCTTCAAACCACTTACTATCGGAATGAAACATTACCTTTTTATCAAAAACCAAACGAAGCCTTAATGAAGATGGGAACGTTTTAAAGGACTTCCTTCTCAATGTCTCACCATGTGCATATCGTAACTGTCGAAATCCACCAACTCGATACTTTTTACAACTCATTGAATTCAAACGATCAGATGATGCCGTTAATACTTCAGCAGAGCAAATTCTTAGAGACAAAAATGCCTCAAGAAGTTTAGCATTATTGTAAATCGAAGCAAAAGTTCTTACTAAGAAGTCTTGCTAATGATTCAAGAGTGGTAACGGGATGCTCCTCTTCTAAATCTTCCATCTTCTTTCTAATAATTCTTTCGATATGCAACAAATAAGGCCGCTTCTCTAGAGGATAAGATGACCATCAAGATGAACCAAATGATGAGTCAAATGGAAGCTTAGTTGCTACTACTTCCTGCACGCTGCAAAGCAGTTGAGGAAGTATGTGTCACATGTGGATCAAATCACCATTTTAACCATTGTTCGTTATACATTCGAAATGGAAACGATTTTCTTCCCGTTTTACATGACAACATCCAAACAATTTCAACAAACCGCTAGCTGTTTGGTAATTTTTTCTCCCAAAGAAACCAACCTTCAAATTAGGCAAGTCCAAATGAGGCCACCGTTTTCAATCAACCAACAGTCCAAACCAACCAAAACTAAACCGTTAACAAGGGACCTATTTCTACTTTCAAAACCAAAACCGTGGGAGGAACTTTTAATCAAAAAAACCGTCAAAATCAAGTTTTTATCAAGCTCCACCATATCAAACACCAATTCAATCAAACCCCACCCCCCTAAAAAAATCAATCAAGTTTACCTTACCAACATTCCAACCAAATAGTGGTTTTGGAAAACAGATTTTGAAAACTATGTCAAGGAAAACGATGCGGTGTTGAAGAATGTTCAAAATCAAGGTCAAAATTTGCAAAATCAAATGGCTAATGTCACAAGTTTGTTGACAAGTCTTTGTGATAATTTTAAAAGTTCAGCCTCTACCTCAAATCTAGGAACTCCTCCAAGTCAACCCGTGACTAACCCTCAGTCAGCAAATTAATGCAATCACTACAAGGTAGCGGTAAGAATTTTGGAAGAACCTTCGATTCCTCTGTTCCTAACACCAGAATGTTTCAAACATCAAAAGAACCCGAACAACACCCGGAGAACGTCATCGAAAAAGTGCAAAATCCAAATTTGGAAAATACCTGCACATGTCCCATTCTCCGGGGGAAAAGATCCATTTCATGGAAATTCCCAAAACCAAAAGCAAAGAAAACCGTTAATCTTGACCAATCCTAATTCTTAATCCATCTAAACTTATTCCATATCCTGAGAGTGGATGACAAGTTTAGAGAACACGATAAACCAAAGTGTCTCAACATAGCCGGTTCTTGAAAATGTTCAAACAACTTCGTTTAGAGATTGTATTAAAAGACGCTCTTGTCCGAAATGCCAAAGTTTAATCAAATGGTTAACTCGTTGCTAAATAAACAAAGAAAAGTCTTGAGGAGATCGCTATCACCAACTGTGAATGCTGAAATGTTCCCGCCTAACATCATGAACAAGTTTCCCGAGAAACTCGAAGATTACCGGGAAAATATTCTCATCCCATGAGTTCTTTAACCCAAGACGCGCTCGATAGAACCAGTGCTTTAGCCGATTCAGGAGCTAGTATTAACCTTTTACCTCACTCAATTTACAAAAAACTTGGGCTTGAAGCATTGACTCCTACTCGAATGACTCTCGAGCTTGCCAACCGTTCAATTTCGCACCCGATGGGCATAGCCGAGGATGTTGTAGTTAGAGTCGATGGTTATTCCACTTTTCTTGCGTAAATTTTGATTTTGTGGTTGGTTAATTTTGAACCCCGAGCCGAGAGTGCCCCTATTATTCTAGGAAGACCTTTCCTTCGAACTGCAAAAGCTCTCATTGATTTGTACGAAGAGAAATTGACTTTAAGAGTAAGGAAAATATAACTTGTTTGATTATGGCCCCCGATAAATCCTAGAAAATCAAAGATAAGAAATGTGTTCACGCCATCTCTATAATCGATTTTCGAAATAAGATCCCGTTTAGGTAGTGACCCGAGAGTGCCTATTATTCTAGGAAGACCCTTCCTTCGAACCGCAAAAGCTCTCATTGATTTGTACGAGGAAAAATTGACTTTAAGAGTAGGAAAAGATGAACTTGTTTACTATGCCGATAAATCTGAGAAAAACAAGGAAAAGAATTTTGTTCATGCCATTTCTGTTATCGATTTTTCAAAAGATGATCCGTTTAGTGGCAGTACCACTACTCATTCTGATGATCCTTCTCCTAGTTCTTCTCCGGTGAAGACTAGTGATAATTTTGAGAAGTTCGCCGATGAACTTGTTCCTCTTAATTCGTTACCACCGGGTAATGATGATTCAACTCTTAAGAAGGACTTGCATGAAGAGAATTTTCAAGAAGATGTCGAGATTAAAAATTCCAACGTTTCCGATAAGCTAGTCTTTCTCAACACTCCTTTATCCGACAAGGATGAGTGTTTTGCTCCTGAAGACGATAATGATGAGATCGATGATTTTCTAGCTATAGAAGTATCTTCTAACTTAGAAGAAGGATATTTCGATTCAGAAGGAGACATAGCTTTTCTTGATAATTTACTTAGTGATGATGATTCCCATAATCTCGATTCCAAAGTGACTTCCGATCATGAGCCAGAACAGAATGAATCTTCAATTACTTTTTCTCCAAGGAGTGATCCTCTTCACCATGAGTTCGCCGGTGAACCTTTAACACTTCCTGCGAGGAATGATCGTGAATTTGAGGAATATCTTAGTCTTATGACAGTGCTTAATGAAATTTCAACTTCCCAGGGAAATGTTCATCAAAATTCAGTTATCGAGTCTCTTCCCATGTCTCCTATCCTCGTTGAAGATAGTGAGCCCACTCAAGAAGAGATTGATATTCTCCTTGTTCCAGATAATTTAATTCCGCCTGGTGTTGAAGATGCTGATTCCGAAGATGAAGTTAATGAGTCACCTAACCTTGATCACCAAGATGATCCGTCAATTCCTCGACCTCCACCGGAACCTCCGGATATTGAGAAATGTTTTGAACCCAAAGCGGGAATTTTGATAATCAAAGAGTTTAAGGGTGTTTCTAAATCTCATGATTTTATGACCAGTATTTTACCCACCCTTCCCACCCTTGTTTCAGATTTACCCTTCATTTCCTCAATTGTCTCCTTCGAGAATGAAGACACCATTTTTGACCCTGGCATAGTCACATTTCTAAGAGCCGGTGGCATTTTCTAAACAGTTTCTTGTTCTAAGTATTGCTCTCCCTAAGGACAACTAAATTCAGGGATCGAGTCGAGCTTGCGACTCGGTAATCAAAAACAAAGCCGCTTCGTGGGAGTTCACCCCATGCTTATCCTTTTCTTTCTATTTTATTTTCTAACCTCTAATGTGTTGTGATGTTGAGGGGCCCATCCTCTTCGTTTCTCGTTGTTTGTTGTCTGTGTTGTGATTTGGCAGGATTAACCCAACATTTCAAGAATCCTCTCGTGTTCGATGCCTAATTCCGAAGCACTCGAGTTTCTCATCCTTTGTGTGAAATTAGTTTGGGGAGATCAATATCCTTTCATCATTATCGATTAACGAATTATCTTTGTCTACTTAATAAACGGCTTAGATTTTCGTAGGAACCCGACTTTAAACATTGAGGACAATGTTTCATTTTAGTTTGGGGAGGGAATCTATCGATTTGATGTGCTTGCTTATTGTGTTTCTCACGTACCCGGTTCTCCCACAAAAATAGCAAAAATTTTAAATTTTTAATCTAAAAAAAAAAAAAAATAAAAAAAAAAAATAAAATAAAATAAAAATAATAAGACAAAAATGTAGGTTTTCCGCTGGTAAGAATAAGAAGTAATTTTTGACCCGATCGTACGTGTAGAGTTCTAGCTTTTTCCCTTAACAATTAATGATGATAGTTTGTGCTAGTCTCATATAGACTTTAAACATGCTAGACTTGAAATCATTAGTAAAAGAAAACTTGTGCTAATCTCAAGTAGATTTTAAATATGCCAAAGTGATTTTTTATAAGGCAAAAGCATTTGCAAATTTCTTTTGTGAATACAGAAAGTATAGTGTTATTTATACGTCATTATATTAAACGAGAATAGTTGGAATTTTCTTTCAAGCTCATAAATGTATTCACTTGTGCTTTTTCACCATTAGCTTGTTTCACCTCTATATATAAAGTTATAGTAAATAATAGATTGTAATGGTTTATGGGTTAATAATTAGCTAATAGAAGTATCTTTAGTTCCATTGTGATTAGGATGAGTACAACATCAGGAATAACTTACTTTCTTAAAAATACAAAAAAAAAAAAAATAATAATAAAATAAGTATCTCTGCCAGATAAACTTCATTCGTGTCCGGAGGCGTGGCCGATGTTGGATGTTTTCATATAAGGTAGAGTCCCGTGTCATAATAAGTAGAATAACCTCTTGTCCGACTCGCTATCGATGGTGGATTTCGAGATAAAAGGCACCTGGTTTTACTTATATAATCCGAAAGGTCGAAATAAGTTTGCTGCATCTGTGTCGGAGCGCGTGCCGAGTTGTAGCCTACTAAAGGACTAAGGAATAATAATGTTTTGCTTTAATTTTGTGCATATTTTGTGCCTAAAGAGCCTAAGGTATATGGTGCAAATAAGATTGTCATTCATGTCATAAAGAGCATAGGGTATATGACATGAATGAGCCTTCTTAAGTAGCCTAATAAAAAGCCAAATTTTGGTCGCCTCGATAATGGACTTTACTCTTGATTCATTAGACTTTTGAAAAGGGCTAAGAGCTAATTATTCGTTCTTTACCATCACTCTTTAATTTACTGAATTAAATAAGATATCGAAACAAAAGATCTTAAAGAGCCTTCGGTATCATGACTATAAGTAAAATCCTGAGAATACATAAGTAGGATTTGTGGGAGGAAAATTAAGTACACAATTCATATGTAAAGAGTAGTGTTAGTGTCCATGACTTGTTATAACGGTGATCTGTTTTTAAGCTTAGGCATGGGAAAAGTGAAAAATCGGGATGATGAAGTTATCTTTTAGACGCTTAAATGTGCTTTTTTGTTCTATGAACCTAAAAGTTACCAATGGGTAAAGAAAAACATTGCATTATGTCAACACAAATAAATTATAGTTAGGTAAGTTAATAATACAAGAAAAAATCATAAAAAAGAGAAAATCTTAGAAATGGGAAGTTCGGTGTGTTTTATAACATTACCATCTAAACAAACTCTTTGCTAACTTTTCAAAGTTTAGTTCGGGGAATTTTTGAGGTATTGGTTATAAAGGCATGTGATATTGCGTGAGGACACACCAATCATTTAGTTTTGGGGAATTTTGATATGTGTAGATTACACAACCTATCTATTTATTCTGTAAAAAGACCAAATAACCCAAAATCGGATCAAAAATGCAAAAATGTGCTTGTATCTGTTTTTATGTGTGCAGGTACGGATATGTCAAAATATTGCAAGAAAATTCAGTCAAACGAACCAACGAGAACGATGAGTGATCAAGAAGCTAAAGATCTCAAGCCGAAAGCCAGAGAAATTCATGCCTCAAGCCTTCAAACATCAAATTGCAAGAAAACCACAGTCAAAACCAAAGCCCGATCTCAATTCTTAAAAACTACCAGGGGCTGAATTTTGCATTTATAAAAGTTAAATTATAATTTGAAATTGTCTTAAAGAAAACACAAGGGCGAATATGGCAAATTACCCAAGAAGTTGTTGCATAGGAAAAAGACTTGAAAATTGCTAGCCCAAACACAAGGGCCGGAGGTGTAATTATTCCAAAGATACCAAAAGTCGCGGGTCTTACCCGGGTCAAATCTACCCACTTTCCCCCTTTTCAACCAATCACAGCCAAGCCCCCAACCCAATTATAACCCGATCCTACCCAACCCTAACCCGACCAAACCCGGGTACACTTATACCCTCTTAACAGTTACTGTTACCTCACTTTACCCCCAAATTCGATTTACCTCACTCACACACAAGAACACACATGAATACACCCATGAACCCTAGTTTCTTAACCTCACCCACACGATAATTAACCATAGGGTTAATGTCCCTCTCACAAGCCTTAACCCACCCATCACTATCAATCACCACTCACCCCAATCCAGCTGGCCCTTTGAGTACAAATGATTGGTTGATGTGACGCGATTAGTCACACAATCTAATCCTACGGTTGATGTGATAGATCAAGGAAAGAGAAAGAGCCAAGGGCCAAGATTGAAGCGATAGAAGGATCTAGAGATGGCTAGAGCTCAAGGCTTCGGGTATAAATACCCCTCATTCCAGCACTGAGAGTAGTAATTTTTTAGTGTTTTTTTTTTTAGTTTTATTTTTATAGTTTAATGTTGTCGATTCCATTTTGAGTAGTTGTTTTTATTTGTAATTTCAGTTTCATGTTATTCATTTTGATTTGTAAGAAACTTATTTCAGATTTAATAAAAGTTATATTCCATATAAATTTGTGTTTGATTTAAATTCTGTCAAAAATACTTGTGTTATTTCTGTTAATGATGAAGGCTTGACACTCTTGGAATTGGATGGCAGCTGAGTGTTCAAGAGGGTTTAGGGCTGAGGGTCAGCTTATAGGTTAGTTTTAGGTTGTGTTTTTTTTGATAAAAGGGCTTATGTGAATAAGCCATAAGCCCTACTCAGCTTATTGTGTTTCCTGTTTAAGCTGGAAACAAAAGGTACTCTTTATTTTCTTTAAGCTTCATTAAGTTTTATTATTGTCTATTTCATTCTGTTTTCTTAATTAAGCTTTTGATTCTGTTAATGGTTAGTTGATAAGCAGTTAGATAAGCTGCATTGAGTAAGCAGTTTTTAGTTTAAAAAGTTAAATCAATCTTGTGGTTTGAGGAGTTTGCTTAATCATTTTAGGTTGTAGTGTGAATGATAATAAGCTGCTGAAGCTTATTAGTTTTCCTTTGCTTATTTAGCTTATTTAAAAAAAAAAAAGATAGAGTTAAGTTTTAGATTCTTAAAAAATTAATAAGCTAATTTAACTGCATAAAGGATGCTGGTTGTTGGATTTGAATTAATTCGGGGGCCTGTCTTGCATACTTTTATAGTTTCTGTTAGTTTAAATATTACATAGTTAGTCCTTGTTAGTTACTCTGTTAGTCCCTAGTTTATTACATCGTTTGTCCTTTGTTAGTTTAATAGTTTAGTCTAGTTAGTCCAAAGTTAAGGGACTGTTTCTGCCATTAGTCAAAACTTTGTGTTTTTAGTATAAAATCTAAATTTACCCCGCCTACCCCTCAGCTTTGTTTCATGTCACTTTCAACCCATGTGTTTGGGTGGTTTTAGTTTAAGTTTTATAAAAAAATAAGTTTTAATAAATAATTAATTAGGTTTTTAGTTTAATTTCTTAAATTAGTTTTTAATTACTTGATAAAAATTGGGGCTTTTTATAAAATCAAATTTCTGCATTTTTTCTGCTTATAAAAAGTATTTTTATATAATTTTTAGTTTAAGTTTTATATTTTTAAAAATTAATTTTCAAATTTAAGTTTTTTTATAAACAGTTTAATTTCAAACCTTAGTTTTTTTAATTTTACCCTTTTAAAATAGAAAAATTAGTGATAGAAAAATGTTTTTCTCATCTGTTTTAATTAATTTAGGATTAAGTAGCTAAAAGTATTTTTTCTTTTTTAAATCATTAAATTTCTGATTTTTAGGATTTGATTTAGATTAATAGTTTTAATATCATATAAAATCCAAAAAGCCTATAAAAGAATATTTTTTTCTAAAATTTCTTTAGCATTAATTTTAGAATTGGGAATTTAGTTTTATAATTTTTAGGAGTTAAAATTGATTTTTTTCTAAAGGTCGGCATTTGATTTACATTCATAATTAGTTTAATTTTTATTTAAGTTGTTAAATTGTGCTTTTAAATTTAGTAGTATAAATTAAATGAAAATAACTCTTTTCTTATTCAAAAATCAGTATCCAAAACTTAAACGAGGTTTCATTGCAACGAGTCTTTGGGGAAAACACCCGGTGATCATACTGTGCCCGGATTTTTTTTGTTTAATATACGTATTCTATATATATATCTTTGTGAGTGGAATTGTCCAAGGGATACTTGGGGATTTCCTTAATTTCTCTATAAGTATATTATTTTATACGTGTGTATAAACTGCTTCAACCAGATAACGTGTTTTATCTCCGTGAGAAATGAAACAGAAATCTTTTGAAAGATTCTGAGTGGCTGGGGAGGGTTGTGCATTGCATCACTGGGTCCATGATGACGATCTTCAATGTCAGCAATCATCTTAGTGATTCTGGCAGCATATGAATTGACCCGGTTTCTGCCTAAGTGAAAGAAGGGGCTTCATTCATTTACACCTTTATCTTTACAATCTTTTTAATTCTTCAACCCTTCAGTGCTTACCTGAGACTTCATGACTAGAAGACCTTTGTTGGGTTTATTCCATTCTAGCTCTATCTCAGTCGGACACATTTTCCTATCCTCACTTTTACTCCTTTTCCAGTCAGAACCTAAGGACTTCTACACTAACTAGTGGATTGTCCCTGGGTAGATCCCTCCGGTTTTGGTTGGATCATCGGGAATAGTACCTATCCTTACCAACCTTATAACTCCAATTAAGTAAAATGCATGGTCAGTCTTTTGGTACAGTTCTCCTTTCCATAAAACCATTGAAAATTCAATTGAGGCACTTTATGATATAAATATCCAAGCGTTTAGTACCTGTCGATCGTTTTTGATTTTCGAAACGCTCCCCCTCAAAATGTCTATCGTATTCGAAATTGTTTAGCACGTTTAGGCGGAGTATATGAGTCCTAATAATCACAGTTATTATTATACACATATTTTAATCACATTTTCTCCCCTTATCAAAAATTTTAAACCCTTTGACATTTTGGATATCAATTGATTTAAATATGTTATAAAATTTGGGAGAAAAGTGTGGCCTTAATTCGCAAGTCGTGTAAGAGACGTATAACTGCTCCCCCTCAATCGTTGAGGGATATAAATTGCTTTCTACACCTAACACATGCAATAGATTAACTGATACTAAGTAGCAAGGTATATTATTCACAGTAAGAAATCAAGATTGACCTTTGATTTGTACTGACGATGTCGTCACATTGTTCTGTTGATCAGCCTGTAGTCAATATCTCTTTACTCCTTTCTCCAACAAAGCTTACCAGTACTTCGATAGATTCCTTCTGATCTGTAGTCTTATCTATCGATAGCTGGATGAAGTCTTTGCTTCTTTCTCTTGTCATCCTCTACCACTTCCCTAGTCTCCATGCCCTTATTGACTCCTGAACAGATGAAAGTCTTTAACCATTTGGTCCATGCTTTTCCATGAAACTTTCCCCACTGTCAACGACCGCATCTCTAAACTTGTGGAAGCTCATTCAAGCTCATTCAGCTTTTTAGATTATTTCTGTCTCTGTAACAACCTAAACGCCTTGGCTTGGGGACGATCGAATGAGTCTTCTATTGAAGTAATAGTCGTCTGGCATCTCCAATTAGACGTTCAAGTTGACCTTTTGTTTATAGCTGCAATCCCGAGTTGCAAGTCCCCCACACGATTCCTGATCACCTAGTTTCTATCCAACTTAGACGGCATTGTGAAGACTAGTCTTTTCTGTCTTGGCAGATGGTTGAGTTTTTCTTGGATATTGAGAAAGGAACTGATATTCAAAATCGATTGGATAAGATTCTTGAAATCCTTTCCGAATCTGATTCTGAATACATTCTCGCGAAGAATGATCTCTCTGAGGTAGTATACCATATTTTTCAAACACTTTTGACACTTACTACACTGAGAATAATCGCATGTCCGATCGACTCAGTCACGATTCAAGACTAACTGTTTTTGTTGATATATGAATTCCTTCTCCTAAACCACCATGAGGATACAATAGACCGCCTGATGTCATATTCGCGTAATCACCGATCTCAACCCATAAACGAGTGGAACTAAACCTTTCAAGCCGAAGTCGAAGGTAACGAGCGGGTTTGACTGGATAAGGATATGCAATTCTTCGCTCTTTGTCACCTGTCAAAGATAGTCCAGAATCCGTTGAAAAAGAATTGCGGTTTGAATGGATACCTTACCTGTGGAATTGCCTCCTAAGGGCAGTGTTCATAAAATTTCTCAGAATGATGACACTCAAGGATTACTACCAATCGACCTTATTTGTCAGCAACTTGTGGCATTCATGCTATCTATATTGAATGAAAATACACTGTGCTTGTGAAGGGCTTTATACAAGGTTGAATGTTGGTCCTTTCTAAGTCAGCCATTGCAGAGCTTCTTCTTTTCCCGCTCGTCTGCAGAACCATTGATGAAAGACCCATATATCATACGATCTTCCTTTGAAGCTGTTTTCCTCAAACTTATATGGTTGTGGCGTATGCATTCGCCCAGTTGTGTTCTGGCTCACGGGAAATCATTCGGCGTAAATTGTCCCTTCTGGTTCAGGCGTAGCGATGTCTCTCACTTTCTGGAATTGGCTTAAACCACGTAGTGGTCGATAAATCACTTTTGAATGTGAGCAGTGTGTCATGTCCTCCATATCTGAGTCATCCTTTTCATCCTGCATTGATAAGCATCACTGAAGATTGTTCAGCAGTGTTCTGATTCGGGATCAGATCTGTGCATTTGAAGCGTCATGCACCAGATCTTCTTGTGTCAGTGTTCTGCCATCCCGTTTGAGGTGAAGAATGGTGTTGTTTGGACGCCAGATGCATCAATACTCCCTTGGCTTCTGTGAACTTTGGTCATCATCATTCGGAGGAGGTTTAGCTGACCCAGAGGCGGCAGAATCAGATCGCCTTTTCTTTGTAGACCTGCCCTGGTTTGATCCAGCTGAAGGGCCTTCATCATCATCATCGTCTTCATCATCATCACTATCATGTTACTCTTGTGATTCTATTACTTGGGTCAGCAACTTACCTTTTCCATAAGGCGTCTTCATCGCTATCAAAAACTTCCATGAGACTTGTATAGACGGTAGTTGGTAGATGATTTTGTTGGCAGACTTCTCTTATTCATGGACTGAAGAGAAGCACTTTTAGATCAATTCTTCAAGATCAACTTTATCAGTTGACCTGATGGAGTAAGTTGAATCTTGTTTCTCCTCATCTTGTTCCTTTTTGGCTTTTATACTCTCCTTCGGAGTCTTTTCAGATTCCTGATATCTTGCCAGCTCGGGCAGGCAACACTGGAGTATTTCTCGATTAAATCGGCAGTGTGCCGTTCAACGAACCTTAAGGAGAGCATCATCAAGTATCGTTCTCCTAAATAATTATCAACAGCCGTAGGAACTTGGGATCTTATTGACGCCAAAACATCAGTCTTCTTTACTTCAGACATCTCTTGTTCCAATTTTGCTACTCTTAGCTGAAGGGCGATGAATGGAGTGATTTCAGGGAGAGATGTGGTGATTGTTGCATCTCATGTTTGATTTGGTGGATGAGTGACCAGCAATGATGGTTCTGAAGATGTGACATTTGTGAGGAGCAATCACGGGAAAAAAAAGAAGTTGGAGTTGAGGTTACTGTCTGATGACTTGAATCAGGTATGGTTGAATCAGACTCCTCTCTAACCTTAGATCTCTCCTGATCATCTTCGGTTGGTTTGTCATGAAGAAATTGATCCCCAAAGTTAAAAGAGTCATCGAGATTTTTCAGGGAAGACATAGAACCAGAATGACTTTCTGGTTTATCATTGAGGACACGTTCGCCTGTTATGAGCTTCAGGTTTTCATGAACCTTTGGGTAGGCTGTTGCAATGAATTCATCATCCATGTGCTCAGGGTTTGGTCCAGCAAGAGACACATGTAATTTTCCAGAGTCTGATCCAGTCTGGTCTTCTTGCATGGGCTCAGGGTCTGGTCCAGCCTGAGCCTCATGAGCTTTCTCTGGGTCTGATCCAGGAATGCTTACTCCTGATGTTACGGTAGACGAGACTATTTCACCTTGAACTTTGTCACCTTTAGGAGCACCAGATTCTGTATCACTTTCAGTTCTTTCTGAATCAGATGTTGATGACGATTCATGGACCACTTTCTCTGATGTATCATCTTCAGGTTGAGACGAGGGACCCGTAGTCGAATCAGGAGGAGATTGATCACGTCTGGCAAATACAAACTGATCAGTAGTTCTTTTCTTCTTAGACAGATTGACCAGGGAATGAGCCACTTGTTCTTCAGTAACAACGGCCTTTCCCTTCCCTACTACTTCTTGCAGTTTGGGAGTTGCTTCTGAACCTGGTTCCCTGATCGTTACTCCTCCAACTGGTGCCCGACCTTGTGGCAGAAGGGCTGGATCTAAGCTAAGCTTGATAGCTCGTTCCAGGTCTGCATCATCACCTTCTCCTTCTCCCTTTTCCTGAGGTGTTTCCAAACTCAACTTCATAGCTAGTTCGAGATCAGGATCATTACCTTCTTCGTGAGGAATAGTTTCTTGTCGATCTTCATCATCTTCGTCAACAAGTTTGAAAGTCGGCTTTCCCTTTCTCACTTTCTGTGGAAGCTTGCGCTTGGAAGGTTTCTTTGTCGGTGGAGGAGCTGTCTTGGATTGTTTGACTGGTGTGGTGGTTGTCGTCTTTTTGGGAGTAGTACGCTTTGTTGCTGGTTGCACGCTTGCACTTTCTCGAGGAGTTTTCTTGGTATTTGCAGCAACCATTTTCAGATAGTTGGGATAATAAGAGGATTGTTGAATGGCTTCAGTTATCAGGGGATCGGGGATTGCCATTCCAAACACTTCAACTGTCTCACCTTTAGGGACAAACTTAAGATTTCCTAAGACATAATCATCTCCAGTGTAACTACTATCTTATAAAGGATTTAGGACATTCCTAAAATGGAAGTCTTAAAAAAATTAAGAACAAAAAATATTTCTTTAAAAGAAAAATAACAAACTATTAGTCAATATTGTATTATTGTTCATCCCAACTGAAAATTAAAGTGTCTTCGTGTACTTTATTTCGTAACACGCTTATTTTGTAACTATCCCTTTAAGTGCATTCATGTGATCTATTTGTAACGGTTCGTTAAACATCTTAAGTGTCAATAAGTATCTATTCTAAACTTCTAAACTATATTATAATGCATTTAGGACATTAAGCTAAATGGTAAGATTTAAAATTAAGACATTTTTACTTGTTTATTAAAGAAAGTTTTAAAAATATATGAATATAACGCATGGTCATAGTAACATTCACAGCCAATTCTATTCTGAAAATTAAATCTAAAACTGTAACGGTCTATTAAAAATAAAGTTGTAAGTTTGTAACAGTCAATTCTCTTTAAAAAACACAAAGAACTATCTCTCTCTTTCTATTCATATAGCTCCTTCAAACAAAACAAATTTTTATGTATTAAAAAGCCCATTTAAACATTAGTAACCGTTGTATATTATTAATACAAATTCAACGCAAAACTCAATATAAAAAACAGGTTCTCTTTCCTCTCTACAACCTAAAAAACACACCACAGCCCTCTTTCTAAGACTTGCAACAAAAAACGTCTGAAATTCAATGCTTTAATAAAGCCTCAATAAAAACATTTGGGCCTCACAAAAAAATTGAATTTTTATATAACCATCACTTAAACAAAAGATCATACGTTTCTCATGAACCTCTTTGTGGCATAAAAAATTTCCTCACACAATGCTTATTAGTAATTAGTAATAAATATATATTCAACCCCTTATCAACCTAGCCACTATATAAAGTCAATACATAACCAAATCTTTAAGTGCGCAAACATATCATATCAACAACGTAGATAATAAAAAATTAATCATCAACATTCTTACTAAAAAGTACAATTAATATATCACATGATACAAAACAATAATGCATAAATCATCTTATCATTTTTTTTGAACAGCAGAATCAGGACGACGATGGATGTTGTTATTTCTTGCCAAGTAATAGATTATTACTTTGGAAAATCGTCCATAAGGGATGAGGAGAGGAGTTGCTTTCTTCTTTGGGTTCTTCAGACTGGCTTTGTGAGAGAAATAGGTCTGGATCCCTTGAGTAAACTCTTCCCATATGAGCTCTGCATGATCAATATTAGTTTGGGTGACGATTCCCCACAGCATTTGCAGAACTGGGTGTCTGGGTTTGTCACTGCCAGACGTCTTTCCTGTCAGGCACTGGTTGAGCAGGGATAGAATTGCCCTCCAAGGTTGATACACATAATTCGTCCGTATACTGGAGACAAATTCTATAGGTTCAGGATATCCCAGCTCATTAACAAAATCTAGCACCGTGTCACCAGTCGGAGGTAACTCAAATGGGTGAGTTGGCTTGACAGGAGTGATCGCTAATGCATTTCTAAGAAGATCAGCACTTAGGTCGAACCATTGTTCATCAAGTTGACAGCTATAAACCCCAGTCTTCTCATTATATGACATTGTCTTCCAGAACTGTTGCAGGTATATTGCTGGAACATTTGCAGATGCAGTCAACGCTTGGAAGAAGTTGGTATTCTTCAGAATGTCCACAGATATCTGAAAGATGGGATTCTTCTGGATCTTTTGTGCATTGAATAGGAGGTTGCTTTTCCCAATAGTTAACCACTGAGAGCGTGGTACAATCTGCTCATCATTTCTTGTAGGAGGTTGAGCGGGAACAATTTGTTCTGCCATCGAATTCTGCAAAAGAGCATTTAACAAAGAAGACAAACATTGCAGAGAAACGATGTTAGAGAGAACATTAGCTTTGATAAACTCATGTAACAGCGTGATTGATTAATACGGTTGTAATTCTGGTTTGATTAAGATCTTATCAGTTATCCAACAGGAACAATTACTTATTAACTAAGCCCTGATGGGATTTAGACAAGCAAATGGGTCATTTGAAGATTGGGCACCAATGGGTCAAAATATGAAATTTAGCCCAAACCGCCGCTTGGCAGAATGCCAACTCGCCGTTAAGCGAATTGAGCAACCCGCCGTGAATATATAAAATATTCGACCAAACCGCCGAGACACGGCGGTTTACCTGTTGGATACAAAAATAAAAGAGAATTATGGCAACCCGCCGTTGGTCAACCCGCCGTTGGTCAACCCGCCGTTGGTCAACCCGCCGTTGGTCAACCCGCCGTTGGTCAACCCGCCGTTGGTCAACCCGCCTTTGGTCAACCCGCCTTTGGGCAACCCGCCTTTGGGCAACCCGCCTTTGGGCAACCCGCTGTTGTAAGCAAAATGCTGTTTTGGGCAACCCGCTGGAATGGCAACCCGCCGTTAAAGCAACCAGCGGGTTGAGTCATTTATAAATAAATATTATAACAACAAAACAACAAATGAAAAACACGCAACCCGCCGTAATGAAAAACACGCAACCCGCCACTAAGAAACTTGGGCAAATCATTCGTTTTTGATAGAGATAGAAAACAACTCATCAAAACACATTAATGAGTACCTAAAGAACAATTCCCAGCAGTCATAACACACCTAACAACACTACATTTGTGTACTCGATTTAGAACGACCCTATATCTAATTTTCTACAACTTGTGATGTGTTTTAGATCGATTTCTTTGATATACACATTGAGTATATGATATAGATTGATGTTCGAAGATTACCTTAGTGATAGAAGCTGAAAATCGACGATGTTTGATTTCGTTCTTGGCGGCGGTTTGCGAGTGTGTGTGTGTGTTTTTTTGTGTTTGACTATTTTCGAAATTTTTGACTAAAAGGCAACCCGCCGCCCTTTTATACACATAAGTTACAAACTTGGCCGATTTGGTCCCTTGGGTTTCCTTCTTCTTTTATTTCTTGATTTAAGTGTTTCTAGGGCATTTCTAAGATTAGGCAATTGGCCAACATAGTCCCTATAGTTTAATAAGGCTAGGAAACAAAGAGCAAATGCTTTTTACACCCTAAACTTTACAACACTAGATAACTTTGGACCTTTGAGTTAACGTTAATTAACTCCCCTTCAAATATTAACCCAGTAGGGTACAACAACCATCTAAGATTAGACTTTTATAACACCCAACAGTCTTTTATCACTCCTTAGATATTTTCACAGACACTCTCCCCCTCAAACAACGACCCGGTTTCTATTGAAAGAGCTGTAGTCGTTGATTGAGATGAAAAGATCAGGCGAACATCTCCCTCAGCTCCATTTTTTTTTTTTTTTATATATATACAAGGATACATGAAGGTATTAGGTTTACTCATCCTTTCCTTCTTGGAGACGTTTGAGAGTTTCAGGTGTCAAACTCCTCATGCCTAGGCGTGGAAGAAGAAATTCGAACCGTTCTCTTGGTAAAGCTTTGGTCAGAATATCTGCAAGTTGATAATTCGTTTCCACGAAGTAGAGTTCAACCACTCTGTTTTCCACTTGTTCTCGGATGAAATGGTGCCGTATGTCAATGTGTTTAGAGCGAGAGTGCTGGACGTTGTTGCAGCACAGAGCAATAGCACTTTTGTTATCACAGTACAAAGGAATTTTATTGAAGTCAAATCCGTAGTCTTTAAGCTGGGATCGCATCCAAAGGATTTGAGCGCAACATCCAGATCCCCCCCCACCAAAAGACCCGTCCAAAAATTCACCCCACCCACCCAAGGTTTCCCGACCATTTCCATCCCTACCTCCAACACACCCCCCAAAAACCCCAAGGCAAAAAACCATCCCCATTCCAAAAAGCCCAATCTAAACAATTTACGTAACCAATAAAATAAAATGAACAAAGTGAATCATTATCCTCAAAATAATTACTTAACACTTGCTTTATGTAAACATTAAATTGTTTGACCCCGTTTACATTGAATGATCATTTTTAGCTTACGCGATTTAACTTAACGATTACGATTTAAAGCAAACGCGTACAATACTAAAAATACATATTGAATTTCTTGACGACGTCAATGAACCTAAAACACGAGGTGTTATAGGTTTCTTAGAGGCTTTGGAAATGGAGGCTCTAGTGGATGTCATGGATGTTGATAATGGTTGATGAATGATGAAGAAGATGGTGTGTTGGAGATGATCATTTGGAGGGAATTTGTGGAAAGGAAATGGTTTGAAAATGGAATGAGATTGAACTAGTTTAAATTATTCCAAATTATGTTCGAGCATTCTGGGCA
Organism: Tanacetum coccineum; assembly: GCA_026074375.1. Lineage (NCBI taxonomy): Eukaryota > Viridiplantae > Streptophyta > Magnoliopsida > Asterales > Asteraceae > Tanacetum > Tanacetum coccineum. The sequence continues at coordinate 29,210 of BQNB010015194.1, read as the reverse complement.
AAGATAGCTGAGACTAAGTTAGTGACATGGCGTTGTCTTTCGGATACCAAAGACCCATGTTAATGGTTCCTTTCAAGTACCGAAAGACACGTTTGATAGCTTCAAAGTGCTTTTTGGTAGGCTTAGCCTGATATCTAGCACACATGCAAACGGCGAATACAAGGTCGGGTCTACTGGCTGTAAGGTACATTAGGGAGCCAACCATTCCTCTAAATCGAGTTTGGTCAACTGGAATCCCCATGAGATCCTCGTCCAGTTTCAATCGATCCACCATTGGTGTATCGACAGGGTCAGAGAGATCCATTCCATATTTCTTTAAGGTTTCGAGAGCATATTTTGCTTGGTTAATAAAGATGCCTCTGGGACTTTGAGAAACTTGTAGTCCTAAGAAAAACGACATTTGTCCCATCATTGACATCTGAAATTTGGAGCTCATTTCTTTGGAAAATATGTGACACGCATTATGATCTGTTGAGGCAAAAATGATGTCATCTACGTATATTTGAACAAGTAGAATATGTTTGCCTGATTTGCGTGTGAATAACGTTGGATCCACGGCACCCTTGAAGAAATTGTTGGCCAAAAGGAACTTTGATAGTGTGTCATACCACGCCCTTGGTGCCTGCTTTAGCCCATAAAGAGCCTTCTTCAGACGATAAACGTGAGTAGGATTATCCTGGTCTTCAAATCCTTCAGGCTGACTGACAAAGACTTCTTCTTGAAGATCACCATTCAGAAAAGCAGTTTTGACATCCATCTGGTAGATGATCATATTCTTGGTTGCAGCATTGGCAATGAATATTCTGATGGCCTCTATCCGTGCAACTGGAGCAAACGATTCTTCAAAATCAATACCTTCCTCCTGACGATATCCCTTTGCAACTAACCGAGCTTTGTTTTTCAGTACATCACCATATTCATCAAGCTTCACTTTGTAGATCCACTTGAGAGCGATAACCATAACATAGATTGGGCGAGGTACTAATTCCCATACTTCAAGTCGATCAAATTCGTGAATTTCATCTTGCATGGCTTGAAACCAGCAGTCTTCTATCACGGCCATTTTGAAGTTCTTGGGTTCGACTTTGGACAGTTCAGTATGGAAACAGCACCACAAAGCATCGGATGCTAACTGTTTTCTGGTAGATACAGGACGAGAGGGATTGCCAACGATGTTATCAAGAGGGTGATCTTTGGTCCATCTTCTGAGATGATCTGGTGGTTGAGTAACTTGGGTGGGTTCCGCAGAATTAACATTCCCAGATGATGACTGTGTCGAACCAGGTTCTCCAGTAACAGGGTTAAATGAAGGATGTAGAGCATCGTGAGTGATTGGGGAGTCTTCGAGAGTGGGTTCTTCTGCAATACCTTAATGTCGGACTGGATGATGCATATCTGATGTTGACGATGAAGCACTTGTAGACGGTGCGTCTTGAGCAATTATTGTAGACAAAGATATACCAAGTGGAACAATGGTATGTGCTTAATTACACATACCTTTTACCTTTAAAAACAAGCTAAAATAACCAAAAACGGTCTCAAAACGCCAAATATATGCTTGTTTTGCTAATTGTGTTGTGCAGGAACGGATATCTCACCGATTTGAGTTGTCCAGGGTCAGAAATGAATAGGCTCGAGTCCTGAACTCATGCGACAGGAACCATTTCTGATGCATCCATCAATTGTGACGTAATTGTTTCCATTAATCGACGAGTTCACTGTTGTAGATTCTATAAGCCCTTCCTCTAGGAGCAATACCTCATGAAAATCTCAATGTTTAGGCTTTGGCTTGAAATTTTCCTAGATCTTGCTACCATTTTGTAGGATAGCACAAAGCACCAAATACTCGGAGAAATGTAAGATCAGGCTTCTTGACAAGTACAAGCCAATAAGGAGTTTTGTTGTGAGGAGTATGAATTAGGGATCGGTTCTGGGTGTAACAAGCAGTAGCTACAGCTTCTGCCCATAGAAACATCGGTGCTTTTGAGAATATCAGCATTGTACGTGTTTTGCTTTCTACAAGGTGTACCTATTTGGTCTTTTACAATGCCTTTTGTTGAGGAGTTCTCGGAACAGACTTTTGATGAAATATGCCTACACCTTCATAGTATTTAGACATAACTTGGTTGACGAATTCCGTTCCATTATCTGTTCGGATGTATCTGACTGTTTTGTTGAGACCAACCTGTATTTGCTTAAGAAAGTTGATGACAAACTCTGGAGTTTCATCCTTTGATCTCAAAAACTTTACCCATGTGAATCTTGAATAGTCATCCACGATGACTAAAATGTATTTCTTCCCTTTAATACTTTAGACTCTCATTGGATCACACAGATCCTATTGAAGGGTATAGAAGAATTCCATATATAGTTTCAGATTTAGTTTGTGGGAGAAACTTCTGCTTTTCCAAGTTGACAGGCTGAGCAAAGATGATCTTTTTCAAACTTCAATCTTGGTAGACCTCTAACCAGATCTTTTCGAGCAAGATCATTGATTGTGCCGAAGTTTAAATGGTTTAAACGACGATGCCACAACCATGATTTGGACTTGGAAGCTTTGGACAACAAGCATATTGGAGAAGACTTCATCATATCATCAATCGATATCGTGTACAAATTGGTGCTACGACTACCTTTAAGTAAGTCTGCACCATTAATATCACGAACAAAGCAAGAATGCTTTCTGAAGGCAACTTCAAGATCAGAATCACAAAATTGCCCTACAGAGAATAGATTGTGTCCAAGTCCCTCCACGTAGTATACTCTGGAGATCACACTGTCACCAATAACATAATCTCCATAACCCATGATAGCTCCGAAGTGATCATTCCCGAATCTGACTGTCCCGATGAACTTTTCCACAAAGTTCTTGAGCTTTGAACGATTCCCTATCATATGTTTTGAACAGCCTGAGTCCAGATACCAAAGGATGACATGTACGACCTGCATTTGAAAATAGTCGAGTGTGGAGAGTTTGGAATTTCGGTTCCCCAATTTTTGTTGGGGTCCTGGTGGTTAGCAGTTATGATAGAACATTGCACAGAAAGCTTAGTTAAAGGGCACATTTCGCCTAAGGCAAATTTCTTTCCTGTGGGTCTCCATTGATAACCAACATTAGCAAATAGTTTGCCCGTTGCTTTCCAAACCTGCTTGGTCTTGTTCAAACTGTTATCAGACAGTTTGCCTTTTGGTTTCCAGGTCTGCTTCCCTTTATTCAAGACAATTTTAACAGTGGGGGTAGCATTCATAGAATTCAAGACATTAACAACACACATTTCATGACTTGCAGAGTTTAAACCTTTGTTATAAGTTTTGCACACAGATTCAGAATTCGAATTAAATCAACCCGATTTACTTTTGTCTATACTGACTTATTTGTCCTAGGGTGGTCTTCTACTTTCTTCTTATTCTTAGTCTTAGCAGGCATGATCCTATTTTTCTTTGTATTGCTTCTAGGCTTTGATCCGCTTGCTTCAGTGGAAGTCTTTACTCTTGTAGAAGGAATCACATGGATATTAGTCTGTTAAACTTTCTAGTGCACTTCGTGTATCTGTGTGTTGCTAGATGAAGTTCCTGGTTTATCATTAAAAGTAACTTGCTTTTTCCTATTTACAGGGGTAGAGGGAGCCTTGTTATCTCTTTCATTGAAACTTTTTGGGCAAGTGCCAATCACATATTCTAATAATTCCTGAGATAGCTTAGTGTATTAACAAGCATAGTTAAGTGCATTATCCAGTGGTTTAACTACTCTAGCTTCCTCTACAATCTCCCTAACTGTTTCTACACTCTCCTTAAGATGGCTGATATAGTTTAAATGAGCACTCCTATTGTTCTTAAGGGGATGAGGGATGGGTTTAACATCAATGGCATACATGTCAGGCGGGGTGGGCAGCGAGCAAGAACTTGTGGTTTGACATAGTCACTAGTGAAACAAGGCTCTTTGCTTCGCAATTGAGCTTTTAGACTCTCAATCTCATTCAACATGGTAGATGTCTTTTCACTTGTGTGAGCACGCCTGACCTTAATTGAGTCATACAATTTCTTGTAATGTTGTTTGACCTTTTCTAGTTCTACTCTATAGCAATCATTTTGATCTACAAGAGCAGTGACATCTATAGCATTATAAGGCACACGACTTCTGTCTTTCACATTAGCAACTCAATCTTTCAAGTGTCTAATCACGTTATCTTTTTCCTGAATCTGATGTTCGAGATTCTTGATCTTAAAGAATGAGTTAAAATCAGGAGCTTCTTGTGAAGCTTGTGAATTTTTATTATCAAAACTTTTGTGAAGATGTTGATACTTCAATTGCAAATTTAGGTATTCCCTTTCAAGTTTTGAAATAAGTTTTGACTCATCAAAACATTAGAACAAATCAGCTTCAAGAACTAGACAACGTGCTTTTTCCACATCATACAAGTCAGTTGAGTCGACAACAATTAACAAATCATATGCTCATTTTCAATGAGAACGTTTTTTCTTTCATTCAGCACATTTGCTTGTCTACAGTATCTTGTCCACTTCGTTATTCATTTTGATCAAAATTTCCTTCTCATTCTTTACTTCCTTAACAAGGCTGTTTGAACTCCAACAAAGTGTTCTTTAAGAGTTTTGAAAAATGGAATAACTTCAGTGAGGTAACATCTTTTTGTTTGCTCAAAACCTCTTTCCCCCTCTGTAAGACCTGATGGTGTGATTCTAGTTTTGCAAGTTTTGTCAAATTCAGTAAAAAGTTGCGTGAGTACATAAAGATTAATCTTCACCTGACTTTTAGTTGGAAGAATTCTGGGGACAAGCTTGAGAGGAGTATTGGGTGGATACACTGTCAATGCTGACATAATTGGTTTTGGAGCTAAGGTCTCAGCCTTTTTCCTGTTGTTGTTATCTATGGACCAAAATATCTGTTCTGGGGTCAGATTTCTTTGTGGAGCAAAGGTTGCAAGAAGGTTCTCCTTCGAGTAATCTGGGGGGGCAATCCTAACTTTATTTTCCACACATAGAGGGCTTTGCATTTTCAACAGCATTTCTTTTTCCTAGTTATCTCACTAACTCACGTGTATTCCTCTAGTCATGTAAGAAAGTGGTGTATGATTCGGTCGTGTTTAATACATGACCATTATAGAGGGCTGGTTGAACTTGCTTCGCACGAGTGAGACATAAGGGATTTTTGTAGCCTATCGCTACCTTGTTCTTTTCATCATAAAATGATTTTGGTTTACATATCATGTGAACCGTTTGAACAGACTGATCTTGTTTGTATAATCTATCTTCAACCTTTTCTTTTAGCCTTTTAATGTCTAAAAACTCTTCAAGGAATTGTGTGTCATTCTTTTGTTTACTGAAAATCCTTTTTTTTTTTCAAATGATCGCTTCTTCCCTCATTACTTATGATGGTTAAGGGTAAACGACGTTGCAATTGTGCAGAAGAAGTCCGCTTTATAAAGAAGTTTCTTTTCGATTTCGTACAGAGATAATTATTCTCCATTTGTTCATCAATCCTTTCGTTCTCTTAACAGATAATCAAACTTAAGCCCGTTTGTTCATACACCCCGACCAGTTCCTTATAATCTCGCAAGTTCAGAAGTCACTGTTGTCTTTAACTACTTTACCCTTCTTATTGCTGACCTAATTTGTACACCCTGTTCATAAGCATTTCGTTCAATCGAGAATTGACATCAATGCAATCATTTGTACAGAAGATACATACTTTGTACACTCTGGCCATGTCTTCGTAGTCTTCACATACTGAAATACATAACGGGAATAATGTTAACTATCACTCGTATAGTCAGCATCAGAGTCAACAACGAGTTGTGTTGTACATACGCTTTGCATCCTCGTGTACTTCATGAATACTCATACCATATGATCTACAAAGGTATCATGATCGGTACCTTCAACGGAGTAATCGAGTCATATTGATGGTGCCCGCTTCATCGGTAGATTGGATCTTCAGATGAAAGATTTACCATGACATGGTTCTGTGTGTGGGAAGCCTCACAACAATCAGAGTCGAATGCATCACATTGATTCATCTTCAAAGACATGGTCCACATTGATGCATAAATCATCCACATCGTTCATCAAAAATATGAACAGTTCTCCTCAAGAAAAAAACAACTGCTCTTCACTCCAGTTACAGCACCATTCTCATGAGCAATCATCACACTCTTGTCTTTGAAGTAAGTCCTGAATCCTGAGGACCCGCTTTGGTATATAGGGACATTCTCGTGCTATGTGCCCGATTCCTTTGCAGTTGTAGCACATAATGGGTTTAGCTTGACCAGGATTCATGTTTCCAACTCTGTTCTGACCTCCAACATTCCCAGCTACAACATTTCCTCTTGCATTGTTCCTCCTGACCATGTCTTCCCCTTGATTATTCCATAGTATCCTATCACGAACATACCTGAAACAACAAACTCTGGTCATCTGAACTGTAGCTGTTGTTCCTTGCATTAGAAGACTCTAGGAGGGCAATGTGTTGGTTAGGCTTCAATCAGTTATCCGTTGAAGTGCTATTCCTGTGACCATTGAAGCTACAACAAGTGGATGGTTGATTTGAGGATTGTGAGACATCAGAGGATTGTGTTGATACATCGAATTTGATGCAATAGACACTGTTGCCAAGGTCCATCAATAAGGTTTGAATGAACCTTTCCATTCATCATACTGTTCTCATTTGCATGTACCTCATTTGCTATCACGTAGGCAACCAACTGAACAAAGTTAGACTCTTTCAAACCTCTTGTTTATTTGACTTCAGTACTGAATCTACTCCATTCAGGTATCATGTTGTTCACAAACCTTAGAGTTAAGCTGCATTCCGGACAATGGTCATCTTGATGTTCTCATGTCGTAATGAGCTTCGAAACCTAACATAGTAAAACCTGAATGGTCTCTTCCTTTGATTTGATAGAAGCGTCAAATTCATCGGTATAATTGTGATTCCCTGTCACCTTTGTAACTCCGAACCTTCCAGAATCATCTTTTACATTGTCCCAATGTCTTTGGCTGTCAGTGTAATGGTTGATGAGAGTGTAATGTCTTTTGGTATAATCTTGAAGTAAGATATTCGTTAGCCACCGTTCAGCTTTATACCTTCCTTTTCGTTAGCAGAAAGGTCCCATTAAAGACTCTACACTTTCTGGACCTAGTTGAAGTGCACCCGCAGTTTCTTCAGTATCTTCAGCAGAGTTTGTATGAAACGTTTCCCAATTGAAAATGGACCTTCATAATCGATTATCATAAAGTTCTCTCCTTTCTTTCCCCGAACAATACAGACGAATGCGTTCTGCCAAGATCAAAGTCTGTTTCTTGTCAGCATCTGTGGGCGTGTACGGAACCCAGGCAATACCAAATATCCTCTGACATAATAGACGTCTTGATGTACTTTGGTATTATGAAATGCAATTAAACGTTCACAGTGGATTGTTTACAACAAGTCTAAATTTAAAACCGATAAGAAGTTTACCGTGAATTTTACAAAATCAATTAGAAAAACCGTAAATGAATAATTGGTTGTGATATTTGTTTTGTTGATTTGTTTTGAATTTGACAGTAGGTTGGATTATGAACAAAATAAATTTTACCCTATTACCAAAATCTAAATTTGGTGTAAAAATAAGCTAAAAAGGCTATAGAAAAAAGATTACAAAATACTTAATTTTTCCGTCAAAAAGTGTCGCTAAAAGGGGTGTCGTCTGGATACTCTTTTTTTTTTTTTTTTTTTAAAATCAAACCGCTGCGTATATGTTTCTATCAAACCGCCGTCTATCTGTTTTGTTCAACCCGCCGTGAAAGCAAACCGCCGCCTAACAGGCCAACTCGCCGCCAAGATCTTACTAGGCAAACCGCCGTGGTTTTGAAGTAACTCGCTGCCTAGTTTTGTTAACTCGCTGGATCAATAAAATAAGCAACTCGCCGTTTAGCAACTCGCCGTTTAGCAACTCGCCGTTTAGCAACTCGCCGTTTAGCAACTCGCCGTTTAGCAAACCGCCGTTTAGCAAACCGCCGTTTAGCAAACCGCCGTTAGTCAACTCGCCGTGAGCAACGTCGCTGCAATAAACGAAGCAACTCGCCGGAGCAACTCGCTACTATCCTGTGTAAACCGCCGCAACAAGCAACTCGCCACAAATTAACACAAACCGCCGCGAATATAATTAATTAAAATTAAGCACTCGCCTTTGACTTTGGCAACTCGCCTTGACTTTTCCTAAATATCCGGATCTTGTCCCTACCTTTCAACTCGCCGTGAAGAACAATATAAAATAAGCAAACCTCCCACTCAGAACACTTGTACAATTAACCAAATCAAGCCATATGAATCATTCCAGCCACGAAGTTAGGTACAACATACAATATTTAAAGTGTGGTATATGATGATTAAACACGACCTTAACTTCTATTTCTTTGAGAATCGTCCAATATGAAGCAACCCTCCAGAAGAACACTAATCTTTAAAAGCTTATATTACGAACAAGGGCTTGTATTTGCCACGAAATTTGTAATCAACTCTCACCATTATAAGTGTAGACACGTAGAGAACAAGATTAACAAACAATGAGCCTCAAATCAAAAATCAGCCGAGGCTTTTCTGCTTCACAAATAAGCACGAATTTTAAGCTTAAACAACCATAGGAATCAATCACCGAATTCAAACCCGCTCCTGATACCAATGGTAGGATCGTTTATTTCATAACACGGGTGATGATTCGAGTGGTTGAGCTAGTTTCTAGAGAGAGAAACACTAGAGAGAATATTCTAAGAAGAGAGAAAATGTGTTTCTTTGTAAAAGGAATAATGACTAGCTTGCCTCTTCCAAAGTTGGAAGAGGCTATATATAGTACTTACAATATACCGGGTATTAGTACCCGGCTTAATACCGAAAATCATACTATTAACTATTAAACTACGAGCTATAATAAACAGTAAAATACAAGGGGTGACCGAGTCTTTTTCTCATATCTAATCTAAACCCAACACAAAACCAACTACAATCTTTACTTTACATCGTCTACTTTAAAATCACCTTCAACCTTCAGGTCCTCTTCTCATACCTTTAACTTATATACTTGAAGTACCTATCTTTTTCTCATTTCTCCAACCTATACACTCGAAGCACCTACGTTCTTCTTATGTATTCCTCTCATTTGTTATGACCTTCTCTCAACTATCCAAGAAACATAAAATCACCTTCAACCTTTACTTCTCATGTATTTTTCCTCATAACTTCAACCTATATACTCAGAGCACCAACCCTCTTTTCATTCCTCCAAACTCTATATGCCTTCTTCTTATACCTCCAACATATATGCTCCAACCTATATCCAAGAAACACCTTTTTGCTTCGACAAAAGGGAGAGAAGGAGTGTAAACGAGTAACTTTTAAACTTTACTATATGTTATAGTTTACATATTTTGTCATCATCAAAAAGGAGATATTTTGATATTTAATCTATGCGGCCTCTTTATGTTTTGGTGATGACAAACATGTAACTTGTAATACGTAACGTAAAGTGCGCAAGTTACTCGTAATCACAAATCATCAATGCATACATGCATCAACATCTCTTGACGTCTCAAATCTGCATCAACACCGACATTTGTTTGTACCCGACGTAAATCACGTAAAGTATGTACAAACAAATATTAAACTTGTAGGAGGATCAAAGAAATAAATTTGTGTCTTAAACTTTACACTTTTATAAATGTAACAAAAGAATTTTTCAAAAATCAATTAGACAAATTATTTTTGAATTATAAAAAAATGTTCTATATACGAAACGATTAAAACATAACAAAACATGAGTATGGTTTGTACAATTATAAAGTACAAAATTGATTAATGTATTAGGCCATATAGTGTTATAATCTGGGACGGATGCATGGTTATAGTATGGGGCAGGTGCCCTCCATGGCTAACCGAAAAATATGAGATTTTAGCGTAATTTTTTTTTTGAATTTTGACCTTTTTTCAAAAGTTTGAAAAAAGTGTCATTCACAAAAAACTCAAATTGCCCTTCACCTACATACTGAAAACCTAATATTCAACACTTTAAAACTTTATAAATCATTCATATTTAATTAACAATACTCGATTTATTATTTTGAGCCTAGTTTTTCTTCTCCATTTTATTGCTTTTGTCAAAAAAAAAAAAATTTGCCTCTCACAACTTATTTTCCTGGTTCTGTCACTGACAACGAAACTTAAAAAATTTAATGAACTCGAATCCACACAAAAGCTGGTGCTTTATAATATATGGCCTAATATAATGAAGTACTCTACAAGTTAAATATTCAACACAACACAAAGCATTTAATCAATAATTAAGCAAGTGAGCCGCAACTTAAAACCTAAAAAGTTCAGTTTTCAAATATTAAATAAACATTACTAGAATGAAAGTACCAACAACATTGATCTAACATGGGAGTTGAAGAGCCTATTAAAATAGTAAGTTGGCATGTCTACAAAACACCATCTCATCCAATCATAATCCACCACCTTCCCTAACGTCCCCTCGATCCTCCCTTCCAAAGTCTTTTTTCCCCCCCCCCCTCCACCACCTCTCGGCCCCTTACATCAACTCCTGAAGTCGCTATAGGTCTACAACAATCTCTTCTTCATCTACTGACATTCTCCCCCCATCCTACCCCTACCCCAACCCACCCCCATTGCTCTATCTCTAAACACACTCTTAGATTCATTTCTTGAACAAGGTATACTTACTTCCTCTTTTCTTTTTTCTAGGTTGCTCATAGACCAAGTTAAAAAGGGAAAAAGCACCAAATATTAACTCATTTCACCCAACCCAAAGTCCCTAAAGATTCATCACCAAATTCTTCATTTCCAGCTTTTGAGGAGCTAAACTTACCTGATTCATAAACCAACCACCTTTCCTGATATAGATGTCAGAAATTATCCAATCTTAAAGCAACAAATTACACCCTTCTTGCTAATTTTAGAAACCTTATGTTTTTCTTGTTTTAATCTTTTTATTTTCAAATTTTGGTGAGATATAGTGGTTTTTCTTTAATTCTAAAAGGTGGGTCTTTTAAAGATTCCATTAGGGTGGTTAGTTGTGGAGGCAAACAAAAGAAAAAAGCTATTCTGATTCCACTATTTTTTTTTAAAAGGTTTCTTGATTAAATTCTTGATTTAACCTCCATATTTTCATTGTAAAACCCTCCCACATTCAAATTTTTAACTCAATCTTGAATCAAACCCTTTTAGGATTTGATCTTGATATTGAGTTTTCGAATTCGATATCAATGAAGTGGGAAAGTGTGATGCTTTCACCATCATCGTATATATCGAATTCGTCAAGTTGGATGATGGAAGATAGTATAAAAAGTACTACAGTTTGGACTCCATATGAGAACAAGTTGTTTGAAAATGCTCTTGCTAAGTTTGATAAAGATACGCCTGATCGGTGGCAAAGGGTGGCGGAAATGGTGCCCGGGAAGACGGTTTCGGATGTTATTCGACAATATAAGGAGTTGGAAGATGATGTTAGTAGCATTGAAGCAGGGTTTTATCCAAAATATGGATATAATTGTAATACTACTTCTAACTTTACTTTAGAATGGGGAAATGGTATTGGGAATGATGGGTTTTATTCGCCGCCGTTTTGTGCCGGGGAGAAGAGATCCTCCGCAGCGGCCGCCTTGGCTGCAGTCGCGGCCGGGCGGCCTGTTGAACAAGAAAGGAAAAAGGGTGTTCCTTGGACTGAAGAAGAGCATAAGTAAGCTTTTTTTCTTCTTATGCGGTGTTTAGAATTTGCATATTTAAACTTCTTATTGTCTTATTAGATGTAAGTGAGTTAAGCACCCTAAATGAATATGAGGTGACATTAGGCATGCTTTAGTCATAAATTTCTAGATGGTGTTTGTTTTTAATTTGGTTTTATATGTCTATAAAATTTATTAAATCTGACATGGGTTATTTGGGAATATGATTACAGATTGTTTCTGTTGGGGTTAAAAAAGTATGGAAAAGGAGACTGGAGAAACATTTCAAGAAATTTTGTAGTGACAAGAACACCAACTCAAGTTGCAAGTCATGCTCAAAAGTATTTCATCCGGCAACTTTCGGGTGGGAAAGATAAAAGAAGAGCAAGCATTCACGATATAACAACCGTTAATATTCAAGAAAACCAGACTTCACCAGAATATAAAAGAGCCACCTCACCCGAGCAATGCAAGTTCGAGTGGAATCAACCAAATAGCGAAACCACCATCATGGCTTTTAATCAAACTCAGGGGGATAATCTTTTCATGTGTCCGAAGTATGGAGGGAGCACGTTTGGTGGCGGTGGTGGTTTAGATGAATCTTATGGTGAACCTGCAAATATGGTTTTTCAAATGTACTACCCTCACTGAAAAACTTTTGTGCCATCGTGCTTTCTTTTTGCTTGGATATTTCTAGTTTTATTGGTTGCTTTTATGGTGTTTTTGGTATTCCTAGTGTGGTCTTATCTATGATATGATGTGAATATTTGAGCGGTTTAGTCTTAGCTTTTAGCTATTTGAGAAGGATTAGAGTCTGAAACTTGATGAAAACTCCTAACTGTCAAATGAAATTTCATCATGGCTATACGACATTAGGAAATGACATAGGAATGCTTATCTGTTGTTTAACCATAGAACCAGATTAGCATTCCGTACGCTGAGCCACAATCTATCTTTTTAGCACCTAATCCAAGATTTTATGCGTCGAACATTTACCTTTTGTTGACCCTCGTATGTTGGACGCACGAATCTTCCACAAACATGAAGCATCATATCCTGATGATACATATTCTTAATACTCCCTCCGTCCCATATTAAGTGTCTATTTTTGACTTTTCAAAGTCTTTTTTCTTCAACTTTGACCTTAATTATTTCTTCTTATGTTATATGATACTCAATGCAAAATATATGAATGGATAGAGTTTCGAATGTATTTTTCATTGGTATAATTTTCAGTAAGCATTATATAACATAAAGAAAAATATTTACGGTCAAAGTTTATGAAAAAAAAATTTAAAAAGTCAAAAATAGACACTTAATATGGGACGGAGGGAGTATATGTTATATGTCTCTCTATATATAAATATAAAGTATATATATAGACATGAAAATATTTGCTTAGCTAGTTTTAGAAGGTTTCATATCTTGATTTTGTTTCATGTTCTTAAAAATGACAAATATATATCATATATTTTCATATCTATGCACTTATATTTACATAAATACAAAGATATATATAAGATATAAGCATCATTTTTAAGAAGATGAAACAAAACCAAGATATGAAACCTTCTGAAACTAGCTGAGAAAGTATTTTCATATCTATATACTATTAGATTCTATATATAGATTATAACATTTATATATGATATAAGCTCCATAAAAAGTAGGTTAATAGAAGAAAAAAACTTACAAAACTTTTTGGAAGGAAAAATCAAGAGCAGAGAAGTGACATGAGCAAACAGATCTCCCAAAACTTAAGTATGACAAAAGTGAGGAATGTCAATTAAAACTATATATTACAAACTTTTTATAAGTTATAAATATAATTTGTATAAAAAAACTTGTATAAGTGTGTGCTATTTTGCTGTTTGAGTAGAATGGAAAAGTGGGTGAATTTGCAAATATTATAGTTTATAGGTAGGCTATATATATATTTGAAACACAAATGGAAAAAATTTCGAAGTTTCCTTGTAGACAAGCTGGTTGAATAATGTCAAAGATTCACTTTGTTTTTTTAAATCATTACATTTTCTTGTTAATACTAAATAATCATTTCTCTATATTGAGATTTCATTATTTTAGGTTTGGTTAATAAGACTATGGTTTTTTAGTTCTGGAATGGGAAATTGATTAAAAATGAAGGTAATGTTTAAAGCTAGAATGGAAAACATCCATTTTAGGGTAAATGATCCATGCAACATTTTGTGACAATGCGAAAACCGGTAAAATCATTTTGTACATGTTTATAAGTGAGAAAACTTAAGACTCGTTAAAAAGTTTACGTGTTGATGTGGTATGAAAATCGAGCATTTGGTGGTTGTAATTCGAGTCATAGATAGATAAAAAAACAAAGTTTAAACATAATCTTATACAATAACAATTTTAATGGTTTTAAGTTGAAAAAAAAAATTATTAGGGCATATATTACTTTTTTTTACCATTGTTTTCGATCTTTTCTATTTTCAGAAGATTGTCGTGGCCACTTTAAGATTTTTTTTAGCTTAATAGAAACTGGACAACGAATCAGGTCACGCATTTTTTTTGAACGGCGGAATTATATAAAACTAGCGAGAAGCTAGAAAATCGAAGAGTTACAATGTATTGTTACAAGCATTTATTGGATCAAGGATCCAAACTGTTGGAAAAAGGGACCAACAAACCTTGAAAGCTAGCTCGGAATATTAACTCAAAGATAGAGACGAGGGGGAGAACAAAAGGTTAGAAGAATAATGTATAAAACCCCTCCCCCTCACTTCCTTTTATAGAGATGAGGGGAGGATGGGCCGTAGAGAAACCCAACAACCCTAATATGGCTATAATTAGAGCTAAATTTACACTAAACCTTCTAACCTATTGACTAAAGTGAATATTAAGGGTTAATGGATCATGAGATTTTGACTTTTTCCTTTCAAGAGTTTGACCTACCAATTCCACTAGAATAAGGTAAAAACTTGTACAAATGTTGCAAAACTTTTTACAGATAATATAATGGGTTTAAACATGTATTGTAAGTAAGTTACTAGAAATGCATAAGCTAAAAGTTTAATCTTTTTCGGTAAGGTATATATATATAGAGTCAATATAGTGCATGTAAAAGTCAACACATGTGTTAAGTGTGTATGTACTATGATACCATCTTGATTAGGAAAAGGAATCCCAGACAACTTTTTCCATCTCATTTCGAGAATCTTTATTAAATTTCAGATTTTAATATATTGATCATATGAAGTACGAGCTGTGCTGTCGTGTTGAAGCTTATTTCAGTTTTTTTAGATGATTTTTCTTTTGTCACAAATTAAATGCTCGCCTATAAACAATTGCAGTTTTAAAAAAGTGATATCATCCATAAAATGTCATTTTTATATGTAAGAAACATTGTAGTAAATTATTTTACCTATAAAAAAGGGTAGGGTATTGGAGACCAAAAAGCTCTACTCTATGTAAGTTGACAACATGGAAATACAAACATTTATGAATCACATGTTGAGTTCAATGAACGTGGGAGTAGTCTATAAAAGGACCCGACAAATTAGGACAACGCTAATGTACTACCCCATAAAATACTTTTATCATATAACTATGTTTTTACGATCAAAGCTAATACACATATAAAATTAAGATAAAATTACACCGTTTCTATATGTGGTTTGACTGAAATCCTTATCACAATCCATCGACTGAAATCCTTATTACTATTCTTTTGCATATTAAATTCTTATAAGTAACACGATTCATCCTTATTTATAAACAATTATCCCTAATATTAAACATATACAGTCACATCTTTTACACTATTATTATTCTAGCGTATGCTTTTCTATTGCATAATAACTACTCCCTCCGTCCCATATTAAGTGTCCATTTTTGACTTTTTGAATTCTTTTTTCATAAACTTTGACCGTAAATATTTTTCTTTATGTTATATAATGCTTACTGAAAATTATACCAATGAAAAATACATTCGAAACTCTATCCATTCATATATTTTGCATTGAGTATCATATAACATAAGAAGAAATAATTAAGGTCAAAGTTGAAGAAAAAAGACTTTAAAAAGTCAAAAATGGACACTTAATATGGGACGGAGGGAGTATTAAACTAAGATTTGGATTTGAATTTGGTGTAGGTTTAAAAGTAATAAATTATATTTGTTTTATGAATTTAATAATAAAAATTAATTTAAAAAATATATTATTTAAAAATAAAAAAAAAGGTATATATGTGTGAGAGAGAAAGAGTGACATAGTGAAATGTAAGTGTGTGAGAGAGAAAACCTATCATATCCTTCTACTTTTACTTTTGGTGGCCCTCTCCACTATTTAAATGTCAAACCTACAAAACAAACAAAAACTTTGACCATCAATCTCAAATTCAAATCCAAAACCTACCTACCAAACGGGCCCTTAAAATCAAGTGGTATTTGTGGGTGTTTGACTAAGCTTATGAATTGGGCTTATGCTTATACTCTCTCCGTCCCATAATAAGTGTCTACTTTGACTTTTCTTAGTCTTTCTTATTCAACTTTGACCATAAATATTGTTATTTATATTATATAATACTTGATGAAAATTATACCAATGAAAATACATTTCAAACCCAATTCATTCATATATTTTTCATCAAGTATTATATAACACAAGTAAAAAATATTCATGGTCAAAGTTGAATAAGAAAGACTCAAAAAAGTCAAAGTTGACACTTATTATGAGACGGAGGTAGTATTATATAAGCGGCTTATGGTTTATATAACATGAACTCATAAGCCATTGCTAAGTGTTTGATTAAACTTATATAATTAATAAGGTAAAATGACAAAAAGATACATAAAAATAAAATTGGTGTAATTATTAAATGAGGGTAAAAGTTTTTTTATATAATATTCTTATATAAGTTCATCCCTCTTTATATTAGTCACAAAGTTTGGGCTTACCAAAACCTTCTTATATAAGCTCATAAGCCTAGTCATATAAGCTTAGTCAAACACTTAGTTTCAGCTTATTTAACACATATAAGCTAATAAGCTCATAAACCCATCATATAAGCTTAGCCAAACACCCCCTTTAAATATTTTTTCATAAGAAATGAACAACCAACGCTTGCAATCTTGGGCTTTTGGGAAAACCAAATTTGTTGCAGAACAATTCCTTCCTACTTGACCTATTCCCCATATTATGGGGCCCATATCCAATCTTTGACCAAAGTAAAAGACTAATAGGAGTAATAGTAAGACAATTCCGTAATAAGCAAAGTAGCACGTGTCTTCCTCTCCTATGTGGCAAATTAGATGCGTCTTCCTCTCCTATGTGCAAATTAGACGCGTCTTCCCTTGTTAAGGTCACCCATGTCACATGCGTCTTGGGCCAAAAAACGAAGACTTGGTTGTGCATACGTCCAAGTTGTAGAAGGCTTGTTGTGTGTGTGTGTTTATTAAATAGTTTTTGTGAGGTTTATTTGTGTTTAAGTGGAGTATGTTTTCTTTGTGAAGTTGGTTGTCTTATTAAACTAAGTTGGTGATGAAGTTCGTTGTAAAATGAGAAAGCTGATGTGACGGTAGTAAAGTTGGTTGTGGGATGTTCTTATAACATCTAGCCTTAAGGAGGGACGGTGCATTCTCCAAATAAGACCTCTTTCACTTGTTGGTGGATGACGCAAAGTAAAAGGTGACAAACTGAATGAGTTGTGGATGTCCGGTCAGGGCCATCTCAACTATAGAGCTAATAAAAAAAGCGCTTGCTGTCATTTATAAAGCACCAAAATTTTATACCTATAGTTGTTGTTTGTCAAATAGTGAATAATGTCAGCACAAATACGAGTTTGAAATCCCTTTAGAAATAGAGATGGTAACTTGGTAAGTGCACCAAATCCCTTTAGAAACTTTAATACTGATATCACATTTGAATGCCCATCACAATACAGACATAGATTTGTTGTAACAAAGATATGATATTACACCCTATCTTAACTCTTAGATCTAGACAGCTTTTCAAGGTTTCAAGAGTTGCATTTCACTCATATAAAAAGCAAATGACATGTTAAGAAACAAATCTGCAACACTGTCTTATGCTATAGTTTATAAAACACAATCTTTTTAGTTATCACCCAACACCTAATCAATAATCAAACATTTTAACTAAATGCAATAAACAATCCTAAAATGTATGGTTATAAATGATTGAATTAAATCAGAATGCCATTCCTGTAGCTCGAAAAGCACAAGAACCAAAACCATGCCACTTGCATACAATAATAGTATATTCATTATTCAGCTTAACTATTGAGTCACAACCCAGGCCATAAACCAAAAAATGATAAAATGACAAAAGAAAAATAACCACTTTCTAATATCAAACCAGCTGCATTACTTTTGCAACTTGCAAGTGATACCAAAAAAAAGGTGAACCTTTTCCTGGACCAAGAACCAAAAACCAACACCATTTACACATTATACATTATTCTTAATTTGTTAATTTGCAACTTTGCAAAAAGGTGCAAGAGCAAAAAGGGGTACTAGAACAACAATGCTCGAATCCGAAACAATATTGTTATAGCAACTTGTATTTTATCTAATGAAAGTTTATACAGTAATCTATATGTGCACGAACGAAGGGAATATATACTACTTTATTTTAACTTTGATCAAGAAACAAGGACACACAACGATACCCACCTTGATTTAACTAGTCGTGCTCATAGATTGATACTATATTTGGAGCTCCACATATTCTCACTTTCCGCACATCAACTTGTTATTTAATTCGGATTCTTTGTCGCTAGGTGATTCCTAGTAACCGTGTCTCTATTCTATTAGCTAGAATGGCATGGTGAGTAGGATTAGTGCGGAGGTATGTTTGATTATGACTTTTACTTTTCTTTTTTATTCAGTTTGTTTTAACCATGGACCATGGAGATGTGCTAATGGTGAATATATGATACACCTGTATGCAAGGTGGCCGTCTACAAGATCAAAATGGATATGATGCCCAAGCTAAGGTAAGAGGTCGGGCCTAGACCCAGAAAGGGCGCGAGAACACTCTAAACAAACCTCTAATGAAAATAAAGACGTTAAGAGTCTTAGAAGGACCTTTGCTAGACTTGCATCTAAGGATCATGTATGACTACGTGAAAATTTGCAAAAGATTAGTGATGTTAGCAACTATGCATTTCTCTTCACTAGCGCCCAACCTCTCTTGTTGGTGCCATTTCTTATTCTAACGCCTAAGATAGCTTTAAGAGCGCAAAGCCGCAAACCCATATGCTTAGGAAGTTTATCATGAAAGAGTGTCAAATAAAGCCATAACACATCATATATCCAAATGAGGGTCTTGGATGTGTGTTTTCAAAGTGCCTACCCTGAATTGAAGAATCATTATGGAAGTTGTGTAATCAGTTGATAAAAATTAGACGTACGTCTTTCTAACTAAGAAATAAAAATGATTTTCCCCGAACTTAAAAAGTAGGCAATTTTTTTTACTTTACTCATTAAAATCATTATAGCCTAAAGACACCAATTACTTACTCATTAAAATCATTATAGCCTAAAGACACCACCTATGTATCTTTAGAGTGCTAAGCGCAGTTGCGATTATCCGCGAGTTATCTGTGCGCTTTTACCATGTAACGTTCTTATAACACAAATTAAAAAAACCACCCCTATAAAATTCCTATAACACCACCAAAAAACCTCACTCACTCCACTTTTACTCTAAAAAAAGCCCGGATAACATTGCATTATAACGTGGAACGTATAACACGATTCCACGATACAGTTTGTTTAACGAGCGATAGCGGCGCCATAGCCCATAGGTGCAGTTGCACCATGCCCTCTTACAGAAACAACATGGTATTACAGTGGATTGAAACAACAAATTTATGAAGCTAGCAAGAAAATAGGAGAAAAGTATTACATGATATTTGTACCCGGGTGTTCCCGGCAATTCACATATTTATGTGGATTACATGATATTTGTACAAGCTAATTTTGGATTCGATAGTTGTGGGTCGGATTTTGCTCGTATGAGGCAACCGTGAGTGCAACAAAATTTAGTTTCATCACCTAAAGTATCCTTGTGATGCGGTTTTGGATCAAAACACACTATGATTCCTATATTATTATAGGCCATTGGCGAGAGACAGCCAAGCTAAGAACAATGTAGATAGTAGCCAGTTTGACAACCGGACTAAACGTCTCATCACAATCAATATCTTGTTGTTGACTAAGACCATTATTAGGAGGGAGGCTCTGGAACCATATTATTCCTGATATGGCATTCAATATGTGATCTCGTATATTGCATGACAAGGTATAAATACATGTACAATACTAGGTTCCTAGACATGGGCCAAGCCCTACAATATAAACATACATAATGCGCTACATCGATATACAGGCTATAACGATCCACTTAGATATATCTCCATATTATCCATGTAGTTACTTGAATAACCACGTCAAAACAATTTTTCGCCAAGGAATTATCGACAAAGACTTTTGGTAATATAAATGCTGCCCGAAATGCATTTCAGGCACCATTTCTTGAGTTGTAATGAAAATATCTCTAATAAAGCAAATAGCTTAGAACAAGTTACTACTTGTACTTATTGAGTGCAATATAACAGAAACAGTTACAAGCTGAATCTAACCAGTTAAGACATGTTATGGACTCACTTGCTTCATCTTTAACCCGAAGCCAATAGGGAAAAGTGGATCATAGTTATTCTCTCCAGCACTCATTGGCAGTTGTTCGACCGTCTTAAACCACGTTACAGGCAGTCGTCCTTCAAATTCATAATCTCCAAATATCACATCTATGATTCCTCCTCCTTCACTGCCAGGCAACCATGCAGCCACAAAAGCATCTATTTTTTCAAAAACATCAGGCTCTAATACTAAGGGCCTGCCAGAGATTAGGACCACTAGTGTCGGGATTTTACTAGCAATAGAAGATATTAGTTCGTTTCCATTTAGTGGAATAGTGAGCTCTGAATTATCTCCCATGGTTTCCACATATGGAGTTTCACCAATAACCACAATGGCAAAGCTGAAGTCTTGATTAGCTAAGGTTTCTGATGATGGGTTTTGGTCATATATCACTTCGGTTTTATCTCCCACCGTTTCCTTTATAGCGTCCAAAATTGTTGTCCCTATAGTTTGAGCATCATAAGCTTGTTAAACTAGATCTTTCACTAAGGGGTGTTTGGATGTGCGTCAGTGATTTATGTCATGTCACTCGAATAATCAACTGCAATTAAGCAGGTTGTAAGAGATAATGTTTGGATAATCAGAATATCCTCGATTGTTTTGGCAAATTCTGGTTATTCGATGAATTAAATAGATAAGGGGTGGTAAATTGATTGTATATTAGATATTATTGTAGCTAGTATCTGAAGTAGAACTTGATAACTGGCTTCGAAAATTTTCGTTTATTAAGTCAGCTTTACTCTAGCATGAATGCATGATATATATCAACATGGATACGTTATTTTAAGTTCCATTTCGTGCTTCATGAAATCATCAATCTTTTATATAAAGTGGGACTATACCAGCTAAGTTTGAAGCAGAGAAGGCGCCAACTTGACTTCCCTAGTCAAACATGAAAGCAAGGAGTAGAACAAATATAATAAAAGAACGTTGCATGACCTGTAGTTATTCTGCCACTTTTTCCTTCCCATGTAGCTGTCCATCCTCCACACTGGTAGCCAAGATCATCAGCATGAGCTCCAGCCACAAGAATTCTTTTAGCACACTTGTCTAACGGTAATAAGGGTTTCTTAGGATCTTTTCCATTCTTCAACAGGACAAGTGACTTGCGAACTGCTTCTCGTGCTGTGTCTCTGTGCAGCTGCAGCAATGAGTCCCAATAAATTAAACATGTCAGAGATGTTAAGTATCATTCGAGGGTATTGTAAATAATTTGGCATAAGATACATGCTAATCAAACTAGTGCCTGCTCAAATATTACAGGTTTATAAGGAGAGCAAAAATAAAGTCCGATAACAAAGCTTTAGAAATTAACCATGGTATCTGAAATAAAAGAATTTGACCCCAAATGAGTTAAAGATCTCCAAAAATTGTACCTTGCAACCAACGAAATCTATCAACGATTTATCACTTAAGGGATGTTCAAAGAGTCCAGCAACAAACTTGACTCGTAAAATCCGTTCAACAGCATCATCAATTCGGCTCATTGGTATTTCTCCGGTTTCTGCAAGATGTGTCAAATCCTCTAGATATAACTCATAACGAAGAGGCACCATCACCTATAGTAGTTATAAGTAAGAAAAATTTAGGGAAATTATGGAAAAACAAGAATACTCGTGAAAAAGTAGCAACTAATTAATGAGGGCTCTACCATGTCAACTCCTGAATTTATGGCTGACAATACACACTTGCGATAATTTGATCCATAAGGGTGAGAAAGACGGTCAAGTGCTTCCGAATCAGAGATAACAAAACCCTGATGCAGAATACACTTTAGTAACTGTTGAAAAACAAGTCCAACAAACCTTGAAAGCTAGCGCGGAATATAGACTCAAAGAAAACACACACGTGACCCCAAACGTTACATTGTATTAATTAACGAATGAGCAAAGAAGAATGTACGCACACGTTATACCCTCGTACCAAACCTTTATTAAATCCCTAATAAAGCTATTACAACGAGGAAGAAGAATGAATAACTAGCATCCCCCCCTCATCCTTATTTATAGAGATGAGGGGTAGAAAACTTTCCTAAATCAAATAGGAAACATCCTAGTTATAATCTATTCCTAATCTAAATTACAATGTACACTTAACCCCCTAACCTATGTTAAGTTTACTCCTAATATCCTACAATTTCCACCTTAGGAGTAACACTTAAACATAACCGATACTCAACATCTTTTCCTCGTGCTGGAACCTCGAATCGGGGACCACCTTGTCGACCAGGCATTGTACTTCAGTAATTTTCCTAGATTAGCTTTCATAGACTCCTTCACTTTCTTCTTTCCAGCAACATTACCCTCTGCACCCTCTTGCTCAGGTACTCCGGTTACCTTAATGTTTGCCCTCACCTTTATACCAACGTGTACCTTTTCCTGCTCATTTACCATCATTTACCAAGCAGTCCGTGTTTGTCTTCTTTTCAGGTTGCTTGTCCTCCAACCGTCTTTGAGACACTGCATTATCATCGTTACTAATCTGAAAAACCCCGGCTTCACGATCTCCTTGAGCTCCCTGCAGTTCCACCTCAAACCAAACACGCTTTGCATCCTGTACTCCATGGACTCCTGTTTCAACACCAGGACCAAGTTGTTTGAACCCAACTTGTTTATGACCAAGTTGTTTGAACCCAACTTGTTTAGAACCAAGTTGCTTTAATCCAACTTGTTTTGAACCTCCATGCTTTTGTACAATATTCTCATCGAGCTTTTCGATGTTTAACCTAGTATTCATACTAGCCATTCTTCTTTAACCTTGCTACAAACCTTGTCAAGTTGCTTTTTAACCAACTTTACCGACAAGTCTCACAAGCCGTGTGTTAACCCCGCTTTCTTGTAAAGATTGATCTACTAACCTTTAGAATACCCTAAAGCTTCGATCTTTCCACCTCATGTCTACAACCTTGATATACCTTGTACTCCAAGTAATCACTTTTCTTGAATCCTGAGACAAAGCTAAACCTTACTTGTTTTCCAAGAACCACCAAGACTTAGAATACCAAGAAACCCGCGGACACCTTTAAACTTCAATAATTCAAGATTCTAGATAATCAACTAAACCTTGAAGCCTTTTTATCCTTCAAACTTGATCACCTCTAGAACCTTAAAAACAACACCTTGAAGCTTAAAGATTCAACCTTGTACAAACCCTTTTGAAGCTTGAACCTTGTCGAATTAATCCTTTGCAATACCAACCTTGATAAACCCCAAGACTCTTGCAAAACTCGACAATCTTAAGCCTTCAAATCCTTGATAGGATTGTACACCTTTGAGTCGACCTAGCTTCAAGAAACCAACGTAACCTTGGCTCTGATACCACTTGTTGAAAAACAAGTCCAACAAACCTTGAAAGCTAGCGCGGAATATAGACTCAAAGAAAACACACACGTGACCCCAAACGTTACATTGTATGAATTAACGAATGAGCAGAGAAGAATGTACGCACACGTTATACCCTCGTACCAAACCTTTATTAAATCCCTAATAAAGCTATTACAACGAGGAAGAAGAATGAATAACTAGCATCCCCCTCATCCCTATTTATAGAGATGAGGGGGTAGAAAACTTTCCTAAATCAAATAGGAAACATCCTAGTTATAATCTATTCCTAATCTAAATTACAATGTACACTTAACCCCCTAACCTATGTTAAGTTTACTCCTAATATCCTACAGTAACCATAAACATGCTCACTGCTGAAATTAGAGTTCTAAGTTCGACTTATGTCAAACAATGAATTACATTTAAAATGGATAACATAACAAGTGATCAAATTTTTAAGGACTTGCCTAATTGGTATTTTTGTTGCACAAAAGAACCACAAATTTTTCATTAATGCACAATGAGCACCACATTTTTATAATAATAAGTGATTTCTGATAGTATATAAAAGTGTATGTGTGATTACAAACCAAAATACTTAGCATGCAACTGTCCCAAATAGCTCATTTTCACAAAGCGTAGTGTTCTTTTTCTTTTTGCATCATCATACGACCAATAATTTTTTGCATTTCCAAAATGTATATGGGATTTGCGACAATGGGTAAAAAAATTGATTTCGAAGGTTGAATGGGACAACACTCTTATAAACAAGAACCAGTATCTTTAAGTCATTACTCCGTACATAATTTAGACATGTAAAGTTGTAAAAGACTGGTCTACCTTGAATCCAAGTTTCTCCTTTAATACTTGTGTAAGGAGATAATGGCTCTCGTGGAGTTTGGTGTCCTTCCAACTAGAATAAGAAGCCATAACCGTGCAAACACCCTGAGAAATACAGTCGAGGTATGGAGCCATATGGATTCTCTCCAAGTCCTCATAGGAAGAAACTGTGTTTCCCTCGTTTACTCCATTTTCAGTACCACCATCGCCAACAAAATGCTTTGCACATGCAACAACATTGGTTCTGTTACAAATGAATGCGTGGAAACAATTCTGAATTATCTTAATACAAGCTACAAAAACAACTCAGGCATTCTCTAAAGGTGGAAGTTTCGACCTTTACTTATGGCGGGGTCGCTTTGATTTATGTAATTTCACAAACGGGCTAAATGTAAAAACATAGCTATTTATGAAACAAGTCGGACGTGGTAACGGGTTAACATCCATTTAACTGTCTATAAATGTCTGCAATCCCATGAACCACTTGATACAACCATTAAATTTTTTATTTTATATAAAAATGTATTTTATCCAACACATTAACTATTTTCTAAAGATGTAGAAGTTGAAAAGAAAGTGTACTCGACCCTTTTCCAGTTGGACCTGAAGCTGCTTTGACCCATTACCAAACTCCTAACCAACAAATCGGTTTTCCACCTCTAGCATACAATAAAAAAAGTGTATACCTTCCAGCTACAAAAGGGTAATTCTTGGGGTATCCTTCAGGTGGGTGGCCTTGTAAGCCTTTAACCATGGAAGTCATTTTACGAACAAGATCTGTGTCTTCACTGAAACTTTCATAGCATCTTCCCCATCTGGGATCTTTGCATACCTGTCATGATCATTGAAACCCATGTAATGTTTCAAGAATATGATGTGATTAAAAGAAAATCATACTCTAAACAGTTATAAAGTGAATAACCACTAGCATATCCTGCACACTTCAATTTTGTGAAGACGCAATGTTGTAAAAGACTGGTCTCATGGTCTAAACAGTATCTTTAAGATACGCAATGTTATAAAGTGAATAACCACTAGCATATCCTGCTCTCGTGGTCTAAACATCGTCTAACTATAACAATCCAACAATAACTTGACTTTATACTCATTTTGAAAGTTAAGAATGTTGTTATTGGAGCACACCCGTTTTTACAAAGTTACATCAAATTTTTTTAGGATAATACAGTATCAGTTTTGTTTCAAATAACCTCACAAGATCATGCATAACCAAATGAAAAGACAAAAACGATGAACTCACAGCAACACAAGGAGCAAAATCATAATGAATCCCACTTGCCCTAACTTCAATAGCAGTAACTTCCCCAATCGTCCGTACCAAATCATGATCCCTAAAAACACAAATTCACTTGTATATTTCGTCAAACACCTTTAGTTTAAAACCCGAAAGTTCAAAAGGGGTGTTTGGTTTAGGTTACTTTCTGGACTTATGAATTTATTGACATTTGGAAAATGTGTTAAAACTCACTTTTAAGTTTTACCAGCTTGTGAGCGTATGACTTAATTAAGTCCATAAACTCAAGTTGATAGTTTTTAAGAAAGGCAGCAATAAAGTGAGCTTCTCGACTTTTCTAAATTTTAATCAACCCGTAGCCTCTATCAAAAAGAGACTAAACCATGGCAGGTTCGGGTTGGCAGGTCAGCGAACGTCCGCCCGAACGACTTGTTTAAATAAATGGGTGAGCCGTGTCAACTCTAACCTGATTAGACATTACCTAAACATGAGTAATTTAACTATTTTATCTAAATGGGTTGATGTTTTAAACGGGTTGATTAGAGGGGTTGACTAGTTTAACCCATTTACCAAAAAAAATTGCCATTTTACATAGGCAAACAGGCTGGTAACGCGGTAGATTGACCCGTTTAACTCTTTTAACCAGTATAACCATTTTGTTTTTTGAAAAAAATAATCATAAACGGGTTGACATGTATTATAGTGAAAAAGTTGATAAGCTCATGTGATTGTCTCGATTAGCTTATTTAATCCATGTTGATAAAATTAACAAAAAGGACATGAGATAGAGAGTGGGCTCCTAAATGAACCACAAAAGGGTAACAATTATCTTTTGCTGTGATAGCCGCAAAATAAGGCCAAGCCCTCCCAACTACGCCACAAAAAAGAAGCTTATCAAAAGCACCAAATACGTTAATAGGCCTTAACTTATAAGCTTTTTAATTACAAACACTAAACTGAGCTTATTTTTAATAAATATGCTAAATAAGGTCACTAAATAAGTAAAACAAACACCCTTAACTGCTTAATAATTAGCTTTAAACAAGGCTATAAAAGAGCAAAAGTACTTGCCTTAAAGTTCCATATATTATCATGTACTTTATTCATTTTGCTATATGTTATATAAACTTTCAAATTCCGTGGCCACGATATCATACGTGTAGTTATTTTGGAAAAATAAAGTTTTTAGCATATAATGAAACGAAAACAAATACAATGTGTCTAACGGGTAAGGATCGAGTGAAAAAAAAACTTAAAATGAAAAAGATTAGAAATAACTATGACCATATACTTGAGATGCATCGGCCTTAGATTAGATGCATCTGTATTGAAAGTGATTTTGAAGTGAAACGATGCAAAGTAGTACTTGATGAAATACACATAGTTCGCCTAACTTGATGAAATGCATGTGGTTACGGTCTTGTCATTTTAAGATTTCTTCTTATTTGATTATAAAGTCTCTAACACCAAAAAGAAAAAAGAGTAAATTGCAAAAAACGTCCCTAAGGTTTAGCCAAATTGCATGTTTCGTCCCAAATAGTTTAAAAGTGCATAGATAGTCCCAAAATCAAACTATTTTGCAAAAAATCGTCCCTGGTTAACGACGAAACATGCAATTTGGCTAGACATTAGGGACGAAACATGCAATTTGGCTAAACTATGTGTGACGATTTTTGCACTTTGGCTATACTTTAGGGACGATTTTTGCACTTTCAAACTATTTGGGGACGAAACATACAATTTGGCTAAACTTTAGGGACGATTTTTGCAATTTACTCAAGAAAAAAAGAACACACACCTGGTAGCACCAAGACCAACATTATGCGGAAATATAGTAGCACCAAAAACATTATTATTCCCATGAACACCATCAATCCCATACAACACAGGAATCCCCAGCCTTGACTCAAGCGCTGACTTTTGAAACAAGTCAACCATATCAGCCCAGTCTGCTGACGTGGCGTTCTCAAATGGCCCACTGCCACCACAGCTCAAAATACTACCTATACAAAGTTCCTTAATGACTGATGACGTGGCGACACTTCGTTCTATCTGGGTCATTTGACCGAGTTTTTCGTGTAGAGTCATACGAGAAATGAGGTCTTTGATTCTTGTTTCAGTTGGTGCAGTTGGGTCTTTGTATATTGGATTTGACATGTTTGTTTTTGTTAAGGTTGTTTAATGTTCGAGGTCAAGTAGCTTGATGATGATCTTGATAGATAGTGAGTTTAAAAGTTAAGGAGATGAAGTGATTGAGTTGTATACTTGGACAGGTGGCATACTGGCATGTATGGCAACAATTTTTTAGTTGTATGAAATTTTATTTATCTTTATTTTGAGAGTGAAGTGCAAAATACATGTGGTTTGCGAAATCACCCTTTAACATTTTTAGTTGATATTTCGTGCAGTTTTCATCTTTTCGTTAGTAAAATGAGGCATCATACTTCTATGTGGATAAACGGTGCATTTTATTTTCCTGTTAAGTATTAACACGAGTCTAGCAGAAAGGGTATTATTGTCTTTTTGTTTCCACAAAGATGTACGGTGAACCTTTGCCTTTTAAAGAAAAATCAAAATTTTGTTTTCCTTTTTTTAATTTTTTTTTTAAAAATATTTCTTTCATACGTTATTTTTCAGTTTGGCCAAAGTATGGCCTCTTTTTGTAAAAAGAAATTTAATTTCTTACGGAAAAAAAATTTCATACGTTATTTTACCAAGTAAAAACATTATTTTTTATTTGTATAAAAAAGTAAAAAAAAATTAACCGTTTGTATCCGTTTTCTTACGTTTTTTTTTTAAAAGCTCGAATTTTATAAACACCTCAAGGAGGGCGCAGCAAAGAATACACAAAAGGCACCCAAGAAAACGAAACAAAAAAAACAACTAATTACAAGATAGGATGTCAAAAGGACGCTGAATCCAACAGTTCCAATTTACATCATTCGACTTGAAGCGAGCCGAGATCCATGATTTTGACTCTTTGAATGGCAGGGGACACGTCATTTTCTAAAATTTTAGGGACCTCACTTGGGTTCGCATTGACGACCTTGTATCGCCATTTCCAAATGCACCAAATCGTACAACACAAGACGCCGTGTAAAATTTTCTTGGTTCTAGGACACCCATAAGTAGCGATAGAGCCCGAAGCCAAGTTACCTATTGAAAATGAGGGAAAGACCACGGGCAGATCCAAATTCCACCAACCCCATATTTTCCTCCAAATTTGATAGACGCGAGAACACTTGATGATAGTGTGCTCGATACCCTCTTCCTCACTGTCACAGAAAGGGCATAAAGAGGACACTAAGGTGACCCCTCTTCGAATAAGATTAGCACGCGTTGGAAGCTTATCACACGCCGCCCT
>BQNB010015193.1:0-73685 GCA_026074375.1 Tanacetum coccineum | reverse complement strand
CAACTTTTTTAAATACGCGAGCAACTAAAATGATTTTTAGGGTTTGTTTCTTTCCTCCGATAATAACCAAGTTGTGTATATGATTGACACGTGTTACTCGAGTTACTAGCTCCTCCAAAAACGCGAGCAACATGGCCATTTTAGATATGTCAGATTTGATAGGTCTCTACAAGAAAAGTTATTTGTGAGCTGGCCATTTTGGTAAATTTCGCTTTTTCTTATATCACGTTTTGACTGTTTGCATACGGCAAAGACTGACGTATACGAGTCACAAAAATATATGCAGGTCATATTTGTTAAATAACAAGCAAGATTACCCGCGCGTTGCTGCGGGCGTTAATTTTTCGCGCGTTGTTGTGAGGCATTAATTTTTTTTTCGGGTTTATTTTTTCAGTCTCATGTTTAATAGTTTGTTTTTGTTCTTATATTAAATGACAATCGCGCGTTTTTTTTTTTGCCCAGGCCGATAGAAAGTCGTAAATAGTTAAAAATGAGAGTACGTCCCGTAATTTTTTTTTCTTATTTTTGGCCAAAGAAGGGGAGGGGGATTATAAAGTTTTTTTTTGGGCCGATGAACAGTAACCGAGCCCAGTGGGCCGGGTACTGTTCATTTTACTGTAGCACGCAGTCCAAAACGACGGCGTATCACTTTTCAAATGCGTATTACCATAACATAATAATGTGAAGGGTGACAAAACACACTTTATATCGAGAGTCAAATATCCCAGCTAATGAATGATGAGGTGAAAAGTGAACTTGTTGCATTTTTGATGTTTTAATCTTTTTTTGAGTAAATTGCAAAAAATGGTCTCTGCAGTATATCTAAATTGCCGACGCAGTTTTTACCCTTTTGAAAGTACAAGTGTCGTTCTTGTGAAAACTTTTGGTGCATATTTCATTCTTGGCTCAATAGTGAAATGGTTGATGATGACGTATAGTACGAATAACAGGTTTATCGGGTTTAATTCGTACTATACACATTTGGGTCGAGGCCCAACATGACAAAACATACGAGCTGTCACTAAGCCCAGAGATAAGCTGACTGCGGCCCGGATGTTTCAAGACGCACGCAGATAAGGCACTTCCGCAACACACATGCGGAAGGCGGTCTGTGTCCGAAACCACGATTACAAGCGGATCCTTGCCCGACAAGGGTCCCACTCTGGCCACTAACAATCATAAGCGAAATACTAGAAAAATCTAATATTTGGCTCGCCTATAAAAGGGGTCTCTGACATTCCAAAAAGGTACGATTTTCTGACTCATATTTACACACATATACTTTGACATTCCCTGACAATATGGTTTCTTACTCTCACGTCGGAGCTTAATCGTGGGGTCCGTCCCCACGGTAAGGCTAACGGTTTACTTTCATTTGTGCAGGAAATCATCTCATTATTTGGTTTAGTACAAGATTCAACCCATCACTAACCTATCGGCCCAATCCAATAGGCATCTCAAATCCACTTATGCCCCATCACACTTTTTGTACTAACAAGTTGGTGCCATCCGTAGGACTCAGTACACAGCTACGTTCCTAAAAATACTCACAATGAGCACACACTCAGGTCCCTCTCCCACCGCACCCACGTCCGCCGTGCGAAACACGGTAGGAAGGGAAAAAGAAATGCCTCAAGGAAATATAAACGGGCCCGCGTCCGACGTAGCCCTCAAGGAATATTGTGATAAGCATTACAACCAGTTGTTGCCGATCCTAGCTGAGAAAATGCACCAAGAAAAGGTACAGCAAAAAAAGCTCAAGGCAGTGAAAGCCCGTCTTAACTTCGAGGAGGTCTCGCAGCACTCCGAGTTAGGGACACCGAGCAAAAGGAGGAACCTCAGAAAAAGGCTCGGATCTAGACGTATTCGCAGCGTGTCCGAAAGTCCTAAACCAACGCGCGACCGATCCGAGTCACCAAGAAAGAGAGATCCGAAAAGAAAAACGGTGTTCAAAAGGCCGGAGAAGGGTGTATTCCACAGGTTAGGAGACAAGGGGAAGACTATATCCGCATACTCGAGTGACTCAAGGCGTCAGTCGTGCCACAACAGTCACAAAGATACTGAAAGTTGTTACCAAAGTTCCCGCTCAAGAGGAACAGATTTTGCTCCTAAAAAACACCATAACACAAGCGCATCCTCACGCAGGATGGAAGTACTATCAGAAAGTGAAGGTAGTGCAGGAGGACACTGGAAGTCACGATCAAAAAAACAAAGGTTAAGCATTGAGGATGACGATTTATTCCAGCCATGGGTATGCGAGTAAATTGATTCGTTCACTCCCCGTATCCGCTATTTTGATCTCCCAAAGAGGACTCGTATGCCAAGTCACGTCAAAACATATGACGGAAGCGAGGACCCAGAAGACCAGCTCAAGATCTTTCAGGCGGCAGCAAAAGTGGAATGTTGAGCAATGCCAACATGGTGCCACATGTTCAATTCCACACTTACTGGATCCGCTAGGGTATGGTTCGATGACCTTCCTCCATAATCCGTAGATAGCTACGATGACCTGAAAGAGGCATATATCTGGCATATTTCCGTCAGCAGAAAAAATGCATCAAAGATCCTGTGGAAATTCACCATATCAAGCAGAGAGAAGGAGAGTCTACAAAGGATTTCGTGCGTAGATTCAAGATTGAAAGCAGGGATGTGAAAGGAGCACCGGAAGTCATGAGAATCTCAGGGTTCCCTGAACTGATCAAACGTCTGCATGACAAAATCCCGAAGTCAGTAGACGAGATGATGAAGATAACCACATCTTTCCTCAGGGGGGAGTTGGCAGCTGTTAACCAAGAGCGGAAGAAGTCACTTCCGCCATGTAAACAACAGGAGGCCGGACATAAACAAAACTTCAAAAAAGGATGTTTTAAAAATCAGCACAGGTCAGAGCGAAGACAGGACATATTTACTCTTCTCTCAAAATCTCCAAAAAAGATTCTGGCTTTGGAAAAAGGAAAATTTAAAACTCCACCTCCAATGAATACTCCGGTCGAAAAAAGAAACAACAATAAATTTTGTGAGTTTCACGGAGAAGTGGGGCACAACACTGACGAATGCATGCACTTGAAAAGGCGAATAGAAGAATTTCTGAAAAATGGGAAGTTATTGCATGTAATCAAAGAGCTAAAGCAAAACAGTGGCAAAGATCAGCCAAAAACAAACAAGAAAGGGGAAACATCCAACAAGGATAAGGCCTTAGCAATACTGATGGTACAGCCGTGGCAGAGGGTGGCTAGACAAAGAATTACTCAAAGTTTTTCCCCCAATCCAGAAATCTCATTTCCCCCTCTAGAAGAAGAAGAAGGAACCGAAGGACCAATGATCATTGAAGCAGAAATTAGAGGCCACTTCATACACCGCATATACGTGGATGGTGGGTCAGCCTCGAAAATACTGTACGAACATTGCTTCAACAAACTCCGCCTGGAAATAAAAAATCAAATGGTTCCGGCCATGGCCCCCTTAATAGGGTTCAGTGGCGAAATCATATGGCCGTTGGGGGCAAATATCACTACTGGTGAAAATTGGAGATGGGGAACATTCAACCTCGGCTTGGATGAACTTTGTGATAGTAAAATCATCATCTCCATACAACGGAATCATTGGAAGACCGGGAGTCAAGAAAATACAAGCAATTCCGTCAACGGCTCACGGAATGCTAAAATTTCCTGTGGCAGGAGGAATACTTACACTAAAAAGTAGTAAGATCATCCCAATCGAGTGTGCAGCGGTCTCAGGACCAGAGGGACAACCTCCAACTGCCTATCAAGCCATAGAAGAAAGAATCAAGGTAGCAATAAACCCGAAATACCCAGAACAAACAATAATGATTGGGTCTACTCTTACAAAGGAAGTCCGGAACAAGCTATGCGAATTACTCTAACGTAACCTAGATGTGTTCGCTTGGAAGCCCGTGAATATGACTGGCGTCCCAAGGCATATAGCGGAATATCGTTTGAATATATGGGAAGGATGCCCTCCGGTCAAGCAAAAGAGGAGAAGTCAAGCAGCAGACAGGAACCAGGCCATACAAGAAGAAGTTAAAAAACTCGTTGATGCCGGTATCATGAAAGAGGTCCACTACCATAGTTGGTTATATAATTCGGTAATGGTAAAAAGCACGATGGTAGCTGGAGGATGTGTGTAGATTTTAAAGACCTGAACAAAGTATGCCCGAAAGACGGATATCCGCTACCGGAATTAGACTGGAGGGTGGAATCCCTCTGCGGATTTCCCTTTAATGCTTTCTGGATGCATACAAGGGTTACCACCAAATAAAAATGGTAAAAAAAGATGAAGAAAAGACCGCGTTCATCACAAGCCAAGAAATATTTTACTACTTCAAGATGCCTTTCGGTCTGAGAAATGCTGGGGCAACATACCAGCGGCTGGTGGACAAAGCATTCCATAAGCAAATTGGCATGAATCTTGAGGTATATGTGGACGATCTAGTCATTAAAAACTGTTCGGAGGAAGAAATCGTTAGAGACATCAAAGAAACATTCAAAACCCTGAGGGAAATCAACATGAAGCTGAATCTAAAAAAATGTACCTTCGGGGTAGAAGAAGGGATGTTCCTAGGATACAAAGTCAATACCAAAAGAATAAAGGTATGTCCGGATAAAGTAGACGCTGTTTTAAGTCTTCCATCTCCAAAATGTTTGAAGGATGTGCAAAATTTGAATGGAAAGTTGGCAAGCTTGAACAGGTTTTTAGCCAAGTCAATTGAGAAGTCATTACTGTTCTTCAAAACTTTGAAAAGGTGCACAAAGAAGAGTGACTTTCACTGGATCAAGGAAGCCGAGTCTGCGTTCAAACAAATGAAGCAGCTCATAGCAAAACTTCCTACGCTTATCACACAAGAAGAAAAAGAAGAGCTCATTGTCTACCTGGCAACATCAAAAGAAGCCGTAAGTGTAGTCGTGATGTCTGAAAGAGAAGCTAAGCAAATGCCAATTTATTTTGTTAGCCGCGCCTTAAGAGGTCCGGAAGTGAATTACACATCAATGGAAAAATTGGTTTTGGTACTGGTACACACCAGCAAGCGTCTGAAAAGATACTTCCAGGCACACCCAATTATAGTGATCACGGACCAACCCATAAAGCAAGTATTGTCAAGGCCGGAAGTGGCAGGAAGGTTACAAAAATAAAGTATAAAGTTGGGAGAATATGCCATACACTATAGACCAAGAGTATCCGTTAAGGGACAAATCTTAGCAGACTTCATAGTCGAACATCCGGAAGAGGATTCTCCGGACACTCCCATGGAGGTCTAAGAAGAACTTCTAGAACCATGGATTTTATTTACGGATGGATCGTCCTGCGCGGACGGCTCCGGAGCAGGACTGATACTCACAAATTCAGAAGGAGCAGAATTCACCTATGCTTTGAGATTCAGGTTCGAGGCAACCAACAACGAGGCTGAATACAAAGCTTTGATTGCAGGATTAAGGATAACGGAAGAGATGGGTGTAAAAAACCTCCAGGCACATGTGGATTCCAGATTAGTGGCTAACCAAGTTAACGGAAAATACATAACAAAGGAAGCAGACATGATTCGGTACCTGGAAAAGGTAAGGACACTCGCCAACGGCTTCAGAATGTTCTCAATCAAACAAATTCCTATAAGTGAAAACAAAAAAGCCGATGCACTGAGCAAAATAGCATCCACTAGCTTTGCGCACCTAAGAAAACAAGTGCTGGTTGAAGAACTCAAATAGAAGTCAATAAACGAGTTGGAAGTATTGGCAGTAGTAGAAGAGGAGGGGGATACATGGATGACCCTGATTTATAGGTACCTTACAGAAGAAACTCTCCCAGTAGAGGTAAGTAAGGTAAGAGCGGTGCGGTAAAAATCACAGCGGTTCGCCGTGATCAATGGGGTCCTGTACAAGAAATCTTTTCACGGACCATGGCTACGGTGCGTCGGGCCGCTTCAAGCAAATTATGTTCTAATGGAGATACACGAAGGATCTTGTAGCATTCATGTAGGCACAAGATCTGTAGTTGCTAAAGCTTTGCGAACTGGATACTATTGGCCTACTATGCACAAGGATGCAAGGGCATTGATAAGAGCATACCAAGACTGCCAAGTTCACCGACCTGTCCTAAGAAATCCGCAGCAAAAGCTAACCCCAATCATGTCCCCATGGCCATTCTACAAATGAGGAATTGATATAGCCGAACCTTTTCCGAAAGGTCATGGTAAAGTCAAATTCTTAATAGTAGCCATTGATTACTTCACAAATTGGATTGAAGCAAAACTGGTGGCAACCATAACGGGCAACCAAGTCAAAAAATTTGTATGGGATAATATAGTTTGCAGATTTGGACTCCCAGAAGAAATAATCTCTGATAACAGAAAGTTCCGGGATAACCCATTCAAATATTGGTGCGAAAAGTTATGTATCCGCCAACACTTCGCCTTCGTAAAACATCCGCAAGCAAATGGGCTAGTAGAAAGGGCAAACCGAAGCTTAGGAGAAGGAATCAAAGCAAGGCTAGACGCAAAAAACAAGAATTGAATGGAAGAAATCTCTCATGTTCTATGGGTACATCGCACCATGATCAAATCCAACAACGGGGACACTCCTTTTTCACTAACGTATGGAACGGAAGCAGTTATCCTAGCAGAAATGGGCATGCCTACACTAAGGACAGCGGAAGTAGATATGGTGCAAAATGATAAAGCTTTGGAAATCAATCTGGACCTGTTGGAAGAAAGAAAAGAACATGCAGCGATCCGTGAGGCAAAAAGCAAAGCAAAAATGGAAAAATACTACAACTCAAAGGTCCGCAGCACAAGCTTCAAGCCAGGAGAAGTGGTGTACCGTAGCAATGATGCAAGCCCGTGCGGAATAAGTAGGAAAGCTAGGCCCCAAATGGGAAGGACCATACGAAGTAACGGAAGCATTAGGCAAGGGCACGTACAAGTTAAGAGACCGCGATGGAAAGCAACTTTCGCGAACATGGAATGTCCTCAATATTAAGAAATGCTATATTCATGAAATTTAAGCACCTCACCCATGCGGATTCCACAGTGGGAGGACTGCAACTTAATTTATCTTATATTTTGTAATGTTTTTTGAAATTTTAATAAAAAAGTGAAGACTAGCTACCTTCACAAGTTTATCTTAAAAATGTTCCTTTTTTACTTTGCAAAGTTATTTATGTATGTGAATAAGACGTGCACGCAACGGGGCATGACCCAATGAATGTTATTCCGTATAACAAAAGGATGAGTAACCTAATAATTCACTTAACGTACATAAGAGGTATTACAAGCCCGGTACCGGGGGAATAACCCACAAGTATTCAAACAAGACTATCATTTTAAAGAAACATATCACTAACGATATCAAAAGATAGCAGCAATAACATTTAAATAGTGGAAATGTTAAAGTGTTGCAAATTTCGTCTAAGTACAAGAACCGCTGCAAAAAGGCCACATACGGCCGCGGTATATAGTAATAACAAAAGAAAAACCAGGAAGCACCGTGACAAGATAGGATCAACTAGGTGGGTCACGTTCCGGAGTAGTATCTAGCTCTTCTTTCTCAAACTCAACTATGGGGAAAGAAGCAACATGTCCCTGAACATTTCCCTGAGCATCTTCCTGACCATCTACACTTACAATCTCATAATCATCTGTAGTAATAGGAGGAACGGAGCTTGCAGAAGCAAAAGTAGTAGATAAGGCAGTTGTAGCCACAACAGCAGCTGGCACGTTGCCGGAGGTACTTGCTGCACCTATCAAATTATTGGCAGATAAAGGGTCAACCAAAGGTACCCAAACGTTAATAAGAGCCGACCGCTGCGCCGCAACATTCTCCCTAATCTTTTCAACTCGAGAGTGGGCAACACTTAAAGCAAATGACAAAGAGGTTTCACCAAGAACCACTTGATCTTCAGGTCGATGGATAGGAAGTGCCAGCTGTTCAACATCAGGTTGCAAATCGCTTATTCCAGGAGCATCAGTAAGGGGACTTTCCAGGTGGAGCAGATCCATAATATCTGCAACACTTGCATCCTTGTGAGAGCTTAGTTCGGCAAGTAAAGGGAAATCCACCTCGCGGAGCCTCTGCAGGGTGGAATTATAGTCCGCTTCCACAGCCGAATTATAGGCAACAACATCCGCCAGACTCCTACCTGCCTTTTCGTGGCCAATGCCGGTCGACAGTCTATTCTGCATCCCCTTCTCAATAGCACGGCTGATAGCGGACCCCAAAGCCGTAAGATACTCCGGTGAATTTAAACACTTAACAATAGCAAGCTTTACACCGCGGGTCAATAGCCACCTCCGGCTAGATATAGTGGTAAGGAGGTGAGGATACAACTTTTCCTCCAGATGAAGAGCCATCTTCAAAAGATCAGCATCCAGCTTCACCACCTTATCATTAACAATATTCATCTGAGCATCTTAGAACTCTTCAATCTGCTCCTTTAACCTCTCGTATCCTGAAACCTGATCACGGAGGCTGGAACATTTAGTCTCCAGCGCATGCACCTACCATGATAAAGGTATAAACAGATAAGAGAAAATAGAGAAGAATATGCAAGACATATAAGTTTCGGGGTGCATACCTGATCCACAATGCCATCATCCTAAGACTTAAGGGAAGACACAACAACATTCAAATCCTTAAGCTCAAGATCCTTGGCAGAAACCAAAGATTGGAGCTCTGTGACTTTCCCATCAAGAGAATCCTTTTCATTCTCAAGAGCCACATTCCTCTGTTTCAGAGCATCTATTTCATCAGCATGCATTTTCTTCGTGGCCTCAACGGCAAAAACCTGAGCACGGAGACGAGCGGCCTCCGCAGCTTCAGTTTCCTTCAGCAGTAGCTGAGCCTTCAAGTTCTCAACCTCATCATCTCTGGCCTTCAACAAATCAGCTTGTTTTTTACACTCTGATTCTAACCTACTCCTCTCACTATGACAGTACTCGGTCCGCATTCAGGCAAGCTTGGCGAGCAGTCCCAACGTGGCCTCTGCAGCTTCAGCTTCCTTCAGCAGTAGCTGAGCCTTCAAGTTCTCAACCTCATCATCTATGGCCTTCAACAAATCAACTTGTTTTTTTACACTCCGATTCTAACCTACTCCTCTCACTAAGACAATACTCGGTCCGCATTCTAACCTTCGCATTCAGGCAAGCTTGGCAAGCGGTCCTAACGTTGAACTCCGTAAACAAATGATGATAGTCCATTTCATGGATCTGAAAGAACAATGCGGGAGGGGCCAAATGATCAACAAACTCCCGGGAGACATCATAATCATCCAAAAGGGAGTCATTAAGCACATTCCATTGCGAAACGAAGACTTGGTGGAGAGTCTCAGTGTTCAACTCCTGAGAACCCATCGAAAGATCTTGTTTAGTAGAATAATAGGGACCCACAACATATGCTCTCACTGTCTATGTGGAGTCTGAGTCATGAAACATAGAAGCATGAACCAGAGAGGTAATCTTGGTACCTATCTCAGGAAGCGGAATAGAAGGATCACTGGCAGCATGGGAGGTAACCACAGCCTCGGTCATCACCGGAGGAAGGACAATAGACCTAATAATAGAATAAACTTCAGCTCCGGAAGCATGTGTACTAGAGTGATGGGAAGAATCTGAAGAGATAACGAACCTTTTAGACGGACCAACGGTACAGAGATTAAGCCCGATAATAGAATCAGTGGGATTACCACCTTCACACCCCGGCGTGGTAGACACCAAAGAGGTAACTAAAGGCAGGGTCGCCATTGCATCGACACCAACCTCAACATTCAGAATGCTACTCGCCAATAGCTCTTTGAGGATGAACGGGGATTTATCGCCAGTAGCAGCTCCACTAGAAGTTCTGTGATCCCACCTTAGTTTCTTGGGAGGATGGGAAGAACCACTAGCATCCGTAACCGCTTGCCTTTTCTTGCGTTGACGTCTAGGCCTCTCAACAATCACATTCTTAGCAGCAATATTCTCAGCCCCCGTGACCAATTCAATCTCAGCATCATGACCACCACCGGCAGCAGAATCCCCCTGATCCGCACTGCCACCTTCATCAAACAACTTATCTACACTCGCCTCCCATTCACTTTCGGAGCGGGCTGGGGCAACCGGTAGGAGCGGAACCACACGCCCTACGATGGATTCCAGAAGTTTTTTTCCCTCTCCGCACGCTCTCTCTCAACAACCTTCACCTTAGTAGGATCCACAACATGAATGAAAGCAGACAAGTCCATCTCTGCAAAAATGAACAAATAATTAAAAATAAGGTCAAAAAACTACAAGGTGAACAATGTATAACGACAAACACCCACCCGTTCCGTCATCATGAAGAAAACTCGGATAAGTATCCTCATCCAGAGTATAGTAACGGCTCATTCTAATCAAACAAAGGAAGGGCTCTGGAAACTTCCGGAACGGAGCCGGATGTGCAACAAGGACAGCATAATCATCCGCGTTAAACTCAGTTGACTTTGGAAAAGGGTCTCTAGAGACGTTCTTTTCGGTATGCCACAGAAAGGAAGCCGTACAAGCAAAGGAGTCGACCCAGAAGAAGTTGTCATTCCAATGTTTAGGTAAGTCTAGGGATTTGGTACAGCATACGGCGTCACTATCGGAACGTTTACTAAAAGACATACACCCTTTGTTTTTAGAATTTACGTAGAAACAACGAAACAACCCAACCGTTGGTTTAATATTGTGAACACGGCATAAGATCTCGAAGTGAGAAACTTTGGCTGCCGCAATAACAGAAAGTTGGGACAGATTGATACGAAAATGCCTAAGCACATTAACAAGGAAAGTGAAAAGAGGTAATCGGAAGTTGGCATACTCAAAGAATCTGGTATAAACACCAATCTTCCCAACAAGCATCTCATGTGTCGTTTGGTTAGGACTAGGCAATTGCGGATGAACATCCTCTGGAATATAAAACTTATGACAAAAGATGTCAAGACCTTTCTGAGTAAGAACAGACTTAATATCTGTAATATTGCTCATGGTAAAAAGTAAGAAAGGATCAGAACCTAACCTGAAAGTCTAAAAGTTCTTCGAAGAAGGGCACAACGCAGAGGAAACAGTTAAAAAGCACGAAGAATTTTTAACAATGGCGATAATGGAAGGAAAAGAGGGTAATGAAACAGTGAAAACTGAAACAGGTATTTATACCCATGGTATATTTAATTCAAATTAATCTTAGATGGATATACGTGTCCATGACTTCCTAGTCAACAGATGGGATTGAAAGTAAAAAATGGTGATGACAGTTAGACAAGTGGACCACACAGTCAAATCAGTCAGAAGACGAAAGGCCAAGAAGAGTCCACGTCTCACACGTCTCAACTAACATGTACAAGGAAACGTCACGAAGAAGCAAAGGGAAAAAGCAAATAGCCGCAGAAGAAGCGAAACTGTCGCGGAACCTTAGTCTAGTAACATTTACTGCGCACAACAGGCAACGCCACAACAATAAATAAACTAGACTGGGGGGACTTGATGACGTATAGTACGAATAACATGCTTATTGGGCTTAATTCGTACTATACATATTTGGGCCCAGGCCCAACACGACAAAACATACGAGCTGTCACTAAGCCCAGAGATAAGCTGACTGCGGGCCGGATGTTTCAAGACGCACACAGATAAGGCACTTCCGCAACACACATGCGGAAGGCGATCTGTGTTCGCAACCACGATTATAAGCGGATCCTTGCCCGACAAAGGTCCCACTCTGGCCACTAACAATCATAAGCGAAATACTAGGAAAACCTAGTATTTGGCTCACCTATAAAAAGGGGTCTCTGACATTCCAAAAAGGTACGATTTCTGACTCACATTTACACACATATACTCTGACATTCCCTGACAACATGGTTTCTTACTCTCACGCCAGAGCTTAATCGTGGGGTCCATCACCACGGTAAGGCTAACGGTTTATTTTCATTTGTGCAGGAAATCGTCTCATTACTTGGTTTAGTACAAGATCCAACCCATAAGTAACCTATCGGCCCAATCCAATAGGCATCACAAATCCATCTTATACCCCATCACACTTTTTGTACTAACAGTTAAAATGCCCTAGTTTTCATTTAGACTTTGTCATTTCTCTTTGGGACATTTTAGTTATTCCGCTTTGCAATCTTCGCACCAATAATTTCTCACATAGACGACGCAAGCACTTTTGACATAATAGAGACGAAGTTTGCAACTCGCGCTCCGCCGCAGAGCGCGATGGATTAACTCTGAAACGGACCGATAGCCCAAAGACTATTTTCGTAAATTGTTTATGAAATTTTTTACGGAAATAGTCCCTGTGTTATCGTTTCATTGCAA
This sequence comes from Tanacetum coccineum, assembly GCA_026074375.1. NCBI lineage: Eukaryota > Viridiplantae > Streptophyta > Magnoliopsida > Asterales > Asteraceae > Tanacetum > Tanacetum coccineum. The sequence continues at coordinate 61,363 of BQNB010015193.1, read as the reverse complement.
AGTTAGTCACTAAACACTAACTTTGCAACGTGCCGATAACACAAAAACTATCTTCGTACAGTGTGGTTTTATTATTTTATTACGCTAGAAATTGTGTACTTTGGAAAACGTGTGGAGTCATTCCAACGACTGCTGTTTAGTATATAAGTATAATTGTGCCTACAATTAGAACATGCCACAAAGACGATTTTTGCAGCTTAATGTGTTTGTTTTTCTTTCAACCTTTTGCACAAAAGATTTTAAAGTAATTAATTTATATTTAATAAAGTTAATGCAAATTTTGTTGTGTGTTTTGATTTTTTTCTATTTCATGTGCGTTTTCTTTCGATTCTAAGATTAAGTGTTTCAGATGTTTAGCTGAGAAAGAGGACAAGTTAACTAGCCCCAACATGTACTAAACTACTACATTGCTTTCATGAACCGAGGTGCAGGATACCAGGATGCCCAGCTCCTCGCATCCCCCCCCCCCCCAACACAGCTGCCGCCGAATGATTGATGCCGATTAGGCATCCTTAAAAGAAAGAGTGGTATTTTAGTTAATCAAACCGAATCGTGCCAACGTTATGAAAGTTCTTGAATCAGTAAAATATAAGGGTAGTACCCATGGCAAAATCTTGTAATTTCATAATAGAAAATGGAAAGGCGACCTAGCTCGGCAAAACACTATAGGATGGCATGGAATGTCTCATTGTTTTTAAAAATCTCTATGGTAATGCCTATCAAATTTTCTGCTTAAAACACAAAAAGTCCATTCAATTCTACGTCAAGAAGCTTTGTGATTTGTGAAATGATGGTACAAATTTGGGTAAAAGTCGAAAAATACCAATGAAGTTTTCAAAATGTCCCGACATTACCAACGAACTAAATTTCGTCCTACCTACACCAACGAACTTGTAAGTTATGTGTAAATATCACCAATATGACCGGGTAAAATATCCACGTCATTAATTTTTTAATTTTTTTATTCCACGTCACCTTTTATCATTTCTTCTCCATAAGATCTTTTTCTTTCATCTCTTTAAACATCTCTTTATGTCTTTTTCTCTTAAATGGAACGAGCTTCTTCCAGTCATACTATATATTGAAGGTATGATATACCAACGGATGATGTTGATTAATATACTTGAACATTGAAGAAATGAAGTTGTATCAAGAAGTTACTGACCCATCAATACTCAAAAAGAGACCTTCAGTGGAACGAGCTTCTTCCAATCTCATGAAACACCAGAAATACCATCATCTTCTTCCTTCCACCTTTCCTCTTCTCTTTACCCTTATCCACATTTCTCAGAAACACAATCTTCAGCGAAGCTCCAATGAGGTTTCCGGCGAGTTTACGGTATCTCGATCTATCGGTAAATATGTTATCCGGTGAAGTTGTTTCTCACAGCCACATTCGGCACAACCGTTACAGCCATCACCTTGGGTTTTAATCACTTTATGTGTGAAACGGGCTGGATTGGTGTGGGTTGGGGTTTTTTGGTTTCATTGGGATTTGATGATGATGATGTGATAATGGATCTGTTGGCGGTGTTGTGGTGTTGCGTGTAGGTGGGTTTGAGGTGGTGATGGTTATGAGGGGTGGTGTTACAGTGGTAGTGTGGGTTGTGAAGCTACATCGTATAAACCGAATTCAAAAGTTCCAAAAACTAAAAATATAACGTTGTCTTTAAAGTCGACCTTCGCTCGTTTTCAAACTTGCAAACTATGATGAACCTGCAAACCTGCATGTATATACATAACTATTAGGGAAACTTCTATGAGATTACTTCAAATTTGCAAACTATTTAGGACCAAACGGGGCATATTATCTGGTGCATATGATCAGGTTGAGGATCAGGAATGGGTGAGTTTGACGGATTCACCCTTACATATGTTTACTGATACAAGTTCGAGTAGTATGGTAATGGTTAAAGTAAAACTAACTTTGTGTTGCTGCAAAATGAATAGGTCGGACAGCTTATGTAAACAGATACATGTATAGCAACACAATTAAATTTCATGTGAATGAGTAGATGAACGTTAACATAGATGAACGTTAACATACATATTACGTTAACTAATGTATATTAGTAAGATTATCAGAGCACATACCTTGTCAAGAGTCTTGCTCGTCAACTCAAAGGCCATGTTGTTTGTGATAATGCACCTAACAGCGCTAATAAAAAACGTAGGAATCATTATGGTAAAAGGAAGGTAGATCGGTTACGTCATGATTTAGGTTTGGTCATTAGGTGAAAACCATAACAGAACGAAAAACATCAAGATTTTTTCATTTTCATAAAAACCGAATTCTCTAAGTTTGGCATTGTACTACAAACAGCATTAATAAACGCTTAATCTATAACCTAAAAAACTTATGTGTTCAACTAGATATCACAGACCTGTGCTCATAAGCTAACGGCTAATCCAAACATCAGAAAGATAACTTCGTAATAATCCTCACGGAAGATACTGTAAAGCCTAAGGGACGACCATTTTTATACCGGTTTATTCCTATTTGAAGCACAGAGTAACACATTGACTTAATGACTTCCAAATTTAATTTAAATCATTATTAAAAAAACTACCAATAACTAATTGCTAGGTATTTGGTGAGAATATCTATTAAAGTAAGCAAACATTTTAGATTGACAAATAACAGATCCTAAAAATGGAAGAAAGTAGACTTATCAAGCAACCATTAAGGAAAAACAGAAAACTTGAAGTACCTGATCATGTACGATCTTCACATGAACCATAAAAGAGCTGGAAAAATAAATATAAAATCAAGTTTAGAGCATGAATAACAAGTGGAATTAAGCATTGAAGAGTTGCATCACAAACCTGTGTCTTTGATGTACGAGTAGCAAACAAATCTGGAAGCATGGTTTTAAGCTCACCAATAAACTTAGTCATGTTTTCTTCCATCATGTTCATTTTTCTACTTTGTTTCTCAATTTGTTTACTCTGTTCAGCAACTTTGTTCAACAGAAATCGATTTTCACTTGATACACCTTGACGTCTCATTCTTCTCAAATCAAAACTAAATTTTGTTACTTGGGATTTGGTTACTCCAACCCCGTAGCCACAAGGTCTTCCATTCTTCTTAGGAGGCCTAAGTTCTTGCATAACTTCCCTTGCAATTTCCAACCTTTTCTCAGGATCATCGCGTTCTGAAATTCCAACCTCAAATAACTTGTTTGCAAAACCCGCTTTCGCTTTACTCTAGAAACAGGCATTCACGTTCATCTTAGTTTACGTTTATATCTATTTATAACATAACTAAAAGTAGTAAAATTATTTACATACCGCTAACACTCTTGACCTATCATCAACGTATGACCCTAGCTTTGTTACATGTTCCATTTCGAATATTTCGATGTCATCAGGTTCTCGTTTGTATTTCACTTTCTGTAGATTAAATATATAACCATCAAAAAGTAAACCATTATAAAAAGAAGAAAATAGGTTTAATTTATCCTAAAAGAAGACTTACATATGCATCTTTTTTCCTCGCAAGACTCATCGCGCCAGTAGTGTGAATATGGACTTGGCTACCTCTTGCTTTCTTCCCATGTGCTGAAAGTTGCTGTGATTCAATTATTGAAAACACATGTTAGTAAATCGGTAAGTAAGCTACAACAGAAAACACAAACTAATATAAACAGATTTGTAGTGTACCTTTGTTTTAGGTGCTCTGAGATGATCCTTATAAGATTCCCATTGGTGATCAACAAAGTAGTGTGGTGCTTCTACTAAGTCGAGTGCTTGCAAAATCTCGTCATCGGTATATTGCATCTCTCCATCAAAGTTATTAGCTTCATGTAGTCTTTTGGCAGCTAACGCTAACAAACTCTTTTTTATCCTATGTTTTAAGGTCCTAAACTTGTCTCTTAAATGAGAAAAAACGACATCGTCTACATCTTTACTTCGAGGAAAGTCAAATCTCCGCTGCAAAATGCAATAATGACAACAAGAAACAAGTTACTCTAGTATTTATTTTATTGATATTGGTCAAAGTTATCATTAAAGGTTGATTTCTAATTAATCTAGTATCAAAAATTATTATAATGTTCACTTTTGATAAGAGAAAAAATCAACTGATAAAATATAATTTGTTATTCTATTCACTTTTTTACTAATATTAATGTTCACTTTTAATAAAGACCCATTTTTTGATTAGTAAATATCACAATTGGTCTTTGTAGAAAGAACTCAAAAATTATATGTGCGTCTTTTTTCATGTGGCGCAACATGAGCAGTTAAAATTTCAGTGTAGGATTTTTAAGTTCAAATTCTTTTGAATATACTTTTATATTTAATCTAGTTTATCAAATGCTATGTTATAGTAAATTACTAAAAAAGAATGGTCAACGGAACAAAAAATAGATAATCAAAGTTAGTACCGTAGTTCCATTTAATGCTTGAGGACCATAACGTTTTTTTGCTATTCTTTCCTAGTTTTAGATCGAGAGGGGGCATAACTTGGGTTCTTTCACAAGTAGGGTCATGAATCGTGTGAATAAACCTGCTGCAGATTTGATGGGCTGATTGAGGTCATTGAAAGGAACCACAATCATTTCACCCTCGTTTAGCTTATACACTTCTTTTGTGGTCATTGTTTGTGTCCTAAGAAAGTTTCCATCACGATCTATAAGATAAATATACATTGTTAGAATATAACATAAGATACATAATATGTTAAGAACAATGACTCGTGCAAAGTTTACACCTCTATCTCTGCCTGACTCAACAACGTCCTCTTACTTAAATTCTCATCAATTTCATCTTGCTCGTCCATAGAAGGTGCTGAGGAAGACGAAGTCTGATGCATAGTTGACTCAAATGCACTTGTTTCAGATCGTAAGGTTTGAGAATAGGTAGATACTGATGATGAAGAAGAATTATTTTGGCGAATAGTAGAAAAAAGATTAGGTTCCAGAGGTGTGTCGATGGAGGGTGATGATTGGTGGGAGTAGTCGTGGATTGAACCCTTTACGTGCATATCCGATTGTTGAAGGGTCTGCACACTGTGACTTTCCAATGGGCATATCTGATTTGGTCTCCTAAGTTTTTCTGCATATGAGGTTGCATAGGGAGTACTTCCATATATGTGACTGACACGGGTTGACTTGTATGATTGTTGAGGTTTTTGCATATGGTGGCTCTGGCTAAGAGTCTTGTATGTGAACAAATTGGGAGGAGGGAAGTGGTGGTTTTGTTTGATGGTCACGGTAGAATGTTGGTTGATCCTGGGAGGAGGGAAGTGGTAGTTTTGTTTGATGGTCACGGTAGAATGTTGGTTGATTCTGGGAGGAGGGAAGTGGTGGTTGTGTTTGATGGTCATGATAGAATGTTGGTTGATTCTGAAAAAGGGGGGGATAACACGGGTTATAAGTGGGCTTTTGGTGGTTGTGTTTGATGGTCACGGTAGAATGTTGGCTGATTCGTTGCATAGGAATGTAACGAGTAATTTTCAGCATGCTGACTTGTAGGATTCTTCATTGTTGTTTGAGATTTCAACATCTTCCTGCTTAAGAAAAAGTATAAAGTTAATATTACATTTACATCAAAAGTTAAATCCACTTAGATTAAAATCAGTTTTGATTGAAAGAACAAATGATGTTCACAGGGCTTTAATTGTTCATAGAGAACTTAAAAGAATCATTTATTTTATCCGAACGACCTCAAATTGAACTGCTTTTTAAAGAACATATGATGTACACAGGGCTTTTGCATCAATATACATAGTTGCAAGATGACTGAGAATAACAGTCAAGTAAGTAGTTAAATCTTATTTCGGCTATCCTGAAATATCCATCTCCTATGAAATATCCCATCTCTCTATCAGCTAGAAACACTCATTATGCGCATTCGGGACTAATTTTCAGCAATGTGCCAAAGCCTCTATATCTAAAGAGTTGTTCAGCTATAAACTATTAGTACTATCTAGTGACTAATATGCTTACTCATGCTACTTTGGGATTATTATATGTTACTGGATGCCTTTATGATAGGAGACATTAAGCTAAGATTATGGTCTCATATTATTCTTAACTATATAATATTAATAATACATATTTGGTCAATAAAATGTCAATTGTAATTAGGTAAAAGTTCTGATGTTTTGATATATACATCCAGATGGCATGCATGTAACATATTAAAAATAAAAAAAATCCATGCAATGTATGTATAAAATGATACAAACTTCTTTTAACAGGTGACGAGTGTCTCTTTAACTTTACAAATAATAATCGTATCGATGATTTACTTGAGTGATGCATAAACAAATATTTGACCAAGATTGGGAGTAAGACTTTTGAGACACTGCTTTTCAATGTCTCAACAAGGTTTCACATGCCCCTTGCTTATTTAATTTCCATTTAAACTAGAATAATAAATGTATTAAAGTCCTTAAAAACTGCGTGTTTTGAAGAAAAAATTTGCATTCTGAAAGTTTTTTTTAGCTGTGAATTGAAATACTTTCAAGAATTTGTGGTCCTTTCTAGTGGATAACACATATGATATATGTCTCTTATTTTAAAACTTGGTGGCCAAATGCCCATATCATATATCATAAAAATAGTTTAAATTTCTAGTGGATAATACATATGATATATGTCTCTTAGCATGAAAAACATCGTTTGATATTCTTTAAGCAGTTGACAGAACAATGGGAGTATGGGACAAAATTGAGAGCTATTCATAGTATGTTAGTAAGTTCGTTAAACTGGTAACGGACAGAGATTCATTTATATGTAGCACACAGGCTCTTTATCACGGTTACAATGTCAAACACACACAACATAAATATAGAAAAATATTAGTTATTGGGTACCTTTTTAACAGCAGCAGAACTTGTAGTAAAAAAATAAAGTCGTGTTCCTTTCTCCACCTGCAACAAACACAAGAAACTCTTAGGTCTGTATAAGGAGCATTGCAGATGAGCATCTAACCAAAGATAAATTGTTTTGTTAAACAAACACAGAAGGTTTTCCTGAATCAAACAACCCTATAAGGTGGAAAAATTAAACAATCCCCCTAAATTACACTAAAAATCAGAAAAGTTAAATAACCAAACACTGACTGCATCATATTTTCAGCAACAACCAATAGTCTGCAAGAGCTCATATCAATAACTATTACAATCAGAAATGAAAGAATATCAATAACATTTAGTTTCTTACAAACCCTTGACACGAAATCACAAAACACTACAAAAACCAACTTGGTGTTAATGGTGTTATTCATCATCTTCTATTTCGATGTCCTTCCTATGCCAATTTGGTGCCTCATTAACATCATAAAGTGTTGGAAGATTATAAGGCATGCATTGGGTATAAGACTCATCATCATCACTAATTACTTTGTTCCCCATGTTAAATATATCTCTTGGCAATGCTATAATTACATGTGACCATCCGGCATCTTTTAAATCATCTATGTAGAAAACTTGTCTTGCTTGAGATGAGATTATAAAAGGATCATCTTGCAACTTTTCTTTGCAACTTTGTAACCTGCTCTTGAAGCCACTGTGGAAAAACTTCAACCATCAATTTTTCTTTTATCTTTAGGTTCATGGGTTTACCGTTAGAAGCTTGTTGATCCAAAAAATGACTACAAAAAATATACCATAACTTAATATACTTTATATAGCATTATTTTAAACTAAATTATAAGAATATTTATACAAAAACTTATTCACGAAGCGGCTGAAGTTTACTATGATTTAGTATAACATAGCGGTGTGCTTGAGCTAATAACTTGTGATCAAGCTTAATAATCTCAACCTTTCCTAACTTACGACCACCCGAATTAAGAATATACATCTCTTTATCAAGAATGTGTTCATCATTTCTAGGAGGGCGATTAAAGAGAGTCTCTACACCTTCGAAATATCTTGAACAAAAAGTCAGACATTCATCTTTAATATATGCTTCGGCGATTGATCCCTCCGGTTGAGCCCTATTTCGAACATATGACTTCAACCGCATCAATTTACCTTTCAATGGTTACCATCCATCTATAATGAACGGCGACTTTCCAACCAGCTCTGTGCTACTGATATCAAGTGAATAGTCAAATGGACCATAATTGTGAAAAAACTAGGTGGAAATAGTTTCTCCATCTCGCACAATGTAAGTGCTATTTCAGACTCCATTTTATCTAATTCATCAGGATCAAGAACTTTAGCGCACAACCTTTTGAAAAATAAGCAAATATCAGAAACCACTTTAACTACTCGTGAATGGCCTCGCGAAAGCATGGAAACCTCCTCAAAGCTATTGACAAAATACTTGCATTTATGATATGGATCATGATCTAGGTTGATAAGTTTACGATCTTTCATGCTCACGCCCCTTGAAATATTAGATGAATATCCGTCAGGAACTTTAAGACTTTTTAAAACTTGTAAGAAGTTGGACTTCTCGACACTAGACATGGTGTAACATGCTGGGGGCATGTATGGCTTTTTGTTAGGACGATTTATAAGGTGGAGGTCATGCCTTATTCCCATTTCCATAAGGTCCTTACGAGAGTTTTCGTTATCTTTGGTCTTCCCATCTAGATTTAATAAGGTTCCAAGCAAATTATCACATACATTCTTCTCAATATGCATCACATCTAAATTATGCCTCAACAAATTAAACTTCCAATACTCCAAATCAAAAAATATACTCTTTTTTTTCCATAAGTGGTGTTGAGCCGTTTCTTCTTCCACAAAGTTCTCTATATCCTCAAACGTACTTGATTTGTCGTTTGCTTCATCATGAGCATTTGTTGAACAACCAACACCATCCCTTGTCCTTTTATTACTGGATTTATCAGACTTCCCGTATATAAAACTTGCACCACTCAGCTCTTTTAAAATATCACATCCCATCAATGGGGTAGGCGGGCCCTCTTCCTCAACTTTCCCGTCAAATTGGTCACTTTGATATCGATATTTATGATTTTGCTCTAACCATCTGCGATGTCCCATGTAGCAAAATTTTCTTCCATATTTTAACCAACTTGAACGAGTGGAATTCGCGCAAATTGGGACCCACATACACTATTATTTATGATAAAATACTTAATTAGTATTCTTAGCTATTTACCACCAAAATTATGCCAACACGGCCCTTTGTGCTCCACCCAGATAAGTTAGCATAGGCAGGAAAATCATTTACGGTCCACATAAGTGAAGCTCTTAACTTGAATTTTTGTTTAGAAAAGGCATCATAAGCATCCACACCCTTCCATAATAATTTCAGCTCATGTATTAAAGGTTGTAGATAAACGTCTATATCATTCCCCGGAGCTTTCTCTCCAGGAATAACCGATGAGAGAATAAAAGATTGTTGTTTCATACATAACCAGGGAGGTAAATTATAAGGAATCAACAACACTGGCCAAGTGCTATGTGTTGTACTCATTGTTCGAAAAGGATTAACCCCGTCACTAGCAAGGCCAAGCCTAACACTACGCGGATCCGAAGCAAAATCTGAATATCGAGCATCAAAACCCTTCCAAGCAAGACCATCAGCTGGGTGCCTTAACTTTCCATCCATTGTTCGACCCATGTTATGCCACCTCATATCCTTTGCTGTTTTTTCGGACATGTATAACCTTTTTAGTCTTGGGATTAAGGGGAAATATCATAAAACTTTTGCCGGCTTATTTGACTTTTTTGCATTTGAAGTTTCACCTATGTCATCAGCCGTATCACTTTTATATCGTGAAGCTTTACAAACATGACAAGATGTTTGATCTTTCCGTGTATCCCAATAAATCATGCAATCATTTGGACAAGCATCGATTTTCTCATAACCAAGCCCCAAATCTTTAGTTAGTTTTTTTGCTTCACTAACCGAGGATGGTAATGATGTAAGAGGAGGAAAAACATCCCTTTATAAGCTCTAGAAAACATGCCAAAAGTTCTTGTTAGATACACACAATACATTGACGTGATACAAGGTGTACGTTGAAGAAAATTGGGAAATACTTGCAACCGGGTAAAGTTCTTTGTTCACATTTTTCTAAATATTTCTATACGTAGCACTATTATCCGAAGTTTTAGAAGATTCGCTGACATTCTCATCCTCAACCCTACGATGAGAACTTTGAGAAGATTCACCAACATTGTTCTTAAACATTGATCGCCTACCTCTTCGGGCTAATTGAAGGATATTTGGCCTAAAGCATCACGAACCAAATTTCTTATCTCATCTTCACCAAAAGTGGGTCGAGATGGTTGTGAATTTTTAGAAGATTCGCCGACATTCTCATCCTCAACCCCACGATGAGAACTTTGAGAAAAATTACCAACATTATCTTCAAACATTGAATCACGTGCTAGTGGGCTATCAGAAAGTAAATGACCTAAAGCATCACGAACCAAACTTCTTATCTTATCTTCACCAAAAGTGGGTCGAGATGGTTTTGAAGGTACGGAATTCTCCCCATGGATCGACCAATTTGAGTACCCCGGTAAAAATCCATAACGCAATATGTGGCCATAACATTTATCGACCTCCCAATGTTCAACGTTACAACATTTAAGGCATGGACAGGCAATTATTCCTCTTATACTTCTAGCACGAGCAAATTCAATAAAATCCTTGACTCCTTCTTTAAAAGGTTTGCTTGTTATTTGAGCTTTATTCATACTTTTACCATTTATGAAGGCTTACTAAACATGTTCATAGATTTAAAAAAAATACACATACAATTGATCTAGTTTCACATACAACTACGATTTCAGTGTTAAACATTTATTACTTGATACGTACGGCTAGTGTCGATACATATGGTCAATACATTCTCAAGCTGCATTTCGTTTCACATCTATCAACAGAAAACTCTCAAAAATATAACGTAAAACGAATCTCGCCGTTTACAAACTAAAATCATATCAACAGAAAACTCTCAAAATTAACAATTCACAATCACATGAGCATAAAAATAACAAAAATCACATTACAAACAAAAATTAACAAAAAACAGAATCGTACCACCAGAATATGAGCGCAACCACCGGAATATGAGCGAAACCACTGAAATGAACTAACCACCAGAAAAATCTAACAACTGAATTAAACCACCGAAATTAACCACACCGGAACTAACCAACAGAATTTAACCACCGGAAATTAACCAACCGAAATTAACCACCGGAAATTAACCACCGGAACTAACCACTGGAAATTAACCAACGAAATCTCTTAATCTACCGAAACCCTAACTATTGAGTGAATGTCAATGACGGTTTTGAATGACGAAATCATAGTGTTTTTATACCGAAACCCTAACTATTGAATCATATAGTGTTTTGTGGATTTCGATCATAGTGTTTTCAGATCGTAGTGAATGACGGTTTTTTTTGAAGTGTAGAATTGGGGATCTGCATAGTGTTTGGTATTTTATATAGTGTGTGAAGTGAGAGTAAGTAATTTTTTTATTTATTTAAATTTTAAAAAGATTGTTCACACTTGTATGTGTTGGGTTTTTTTTTTAAATCTTACACTTTTATAAGTCACTTTTTTATATTTGTGCACACTTTTATATGTTGTTTTTTATAATTATTCATACATTAAAGTGTCACTCATTTTATAATGTTTACACTTTTTTGTGTTAGTTTTTAAAAAAATTGTTCACACTTTTTTTTGTTAATTAGTTTGTCTTAGTTAGAAAAAAATATCGACAACTTTAGGTGTATATTTATTTAACATATTAACATTCAAAAGTGTGTACTTCGCATTTGTTATATCATAGTTTTTGTACACACTTATATTTGTGTATATTATACAATGTTCACAGTTATAAATGTAAATGATTTAGTACACATTAACATATGTGAATAAAATAAAATAAAAGTACACAATTTTATTAGTGTGGAAAAATAAGTGTGTAGAAACACCCTTTTTTTGTAGTGTCCATAAGATCTTTTTCTTTCATCTCTTTATGTCTTTTTCTCTTAAATGGAACGAGCTTCTTCCAGTCATACTATATATTGAAGGTATGATATACCAACGGATGATGTTGATTAATATACTTGAACATTGAAGAAATGAAGTTGTATCAAGAAGTTACTGATCCATCAATACTCAAAAAGAGACCTTCAGTGGAACGAGCTTCTTCCAATCTCATGAAACACCAGAAATACCATCATCTTCTTCCTTCCACCTTCCCTCTTCTCTTTACCCTTATCCACATTTCTCGGAAACACAATCTCCAGCGAAGCTCCAATGAGGTTTCCGGCGAGTTTACGGTATCTCGATCTATCGGTAAATATGTTATCCGGTGAAGTTGTTTCTCAAGCCACATTCAGCATAACCGTTATAGCCATCACCTTGGGTTTTAATCACTTTATGTATGAAATGGGATGGATTTGTGTGGGTTGGGGTTTTTTGGTTTCATTAGGATTTGATGATGATGAAGTGATAATGGATCTGTTGGTCGTGTTGTGGTGTTGCGTGTAGGTGGGTTTGAGGTGGTGATGGTTGTGGGGGGTGGTGCTACAGTGGCGGTGTGAGTTGTGGGGGTGAAAGTGGTGGTTGGATAAACCTTAAAGTGACTTTGACTTTTTTGGTGGAAGTGGGATAAGTATTTAATTAATATAAAAAAAAACATGTGCCAGCCAGGAAGGCAACTGACACGGTGTCGGTAAAAGTTTACGTTATGGGTGATATAAGAACAATATTTAAAAGTTCGTTGGTGTAGGTAGGACGAAATTTAGTTCGTTGGTAATGTCGGGACATTTTGGAAACTTCGTTGGTATTTTTCGACTTTTACCCTACAAATTACCTCATCTATTAGAAAACCAATGATTTTATTTTATTTAGGGAAATGATATTTGTTCATAATATTTTTGCCTACAAATCCTCCTAAGTATATGATCATGATATTTAAGTGGTGTGCTTAAAAATAAACCTACAATTATGATTGGTGAAATTGAAAATTTGATTGATGAATATGAAGAGAAAGAATGTGTGTTTGAAACTTGTTAAGATGTGAATGGAGTAGGCCTATTTGTAGATCTATTATGTAGGCTTAGAGCATCCACTATGGTGGTTTAAGAATAGGTCTAAGAAATTTTGAAGAGGTCTAAAATTTTTTACACCATAGTGAGCATGAAAAGGTCTAGGATTTTGAAGAGGTTTAAAAATTAATGACATTGCATTAGATGACAAGTTTATAAACCACAAAAAACTTTATCTATAATGGAATGAGATTTATAATATGAAAAGCTTTAAAAAATTAATGACATTGCATGATGTGTCAACTTTATAAACCTTTTAATAGATTTACCATAGTAGATGCCCTTATATATCAGAACTCTTTGAAGAAATTAATGAAGGAGATGATAAGCGATAAATAGTGGAATTCAAATGTCAAGTGTGGTTAGAAGTAGGGGTGTTATCGGGTCGGGTTATCGGGTCTTATCGGGTCGGGTTGAGTCGGGTTTTGGTTTTTAAAAACTCACCCGCAACCCGACCCGATAAGAAATCGGGTTATCGGGTTCGGGTGGTATTCGGGTCGGGTTATGTCGGGTCGGGTGGTTCGGGTTATCGGGTGATACTAGATACATGTTGCATTACAAGGCTTGAGTAGACTACAAGAGTCTGTATGACAACATAAACTATAAATTATAACTAATAACCAAAAGTAAATAACTTGAAGGTTTTGCTCTATTTATTTAAGCATACAAGCTAAGTTCAACTTATCTAAAATTGCACGTGAATATGTTTTAAGATTATACCTGTGTGTGCCTTTTGTGACTACTCGATGGTGTGTTCTAATGTCTATTTGCATGTGTCATGTCAAAAAGAGTACATAAGAGATTTTACTAAAGCTATACTGTAATACAATTGTAAGGTGATATGTGCTTATCCCACTGATTATATATGCAGCAAAATTTAAGAATATAGTACCAGTGTACATTTTAGAAAATGATTTAGAGAACAGATATTTCATTCGTGGTCCGCTGCCAACAAAAGTTGTCTACTACTCTGTAGTATTTTAATCATATAAAACGATATTCGACGAGGGGTTAGGCGAAGTTCAAGGACCATAAGAACCTTTGATGGCTGAATCTATTTTGTGTGAAGTATGATTAGTTTGTGTTGTAGCTTTTTTATTCTTTCATAAACAATAAGTTCTTTTTATATTAAGATTTCATAACTGACATCTAAATAACTTTTTTTTTTAAGTTTGACCTTAGTGAAACTAAATAAGCTAACATTGTAGGGTTTTTTCTCTCCCTAGGGGAGAGAAAACCCTAATTCTGGCCGCCACCAAAAACCATCTCTATCACTTAAAAAATTCGATTTTCTTGTTCTTAATCCATAGATCGATCATTGTATGATTTATTTTAGGGTTATTAACAACTAATTTCGTATATTCATTGTGTTTTTGGTGGGGTCTGATCATTTTTCTTGGCAGTCCGAAACCCTTACTTCGTTCTGCCTGGATCGTCTTCAACCTTGAGTGATCTTTATCCATAACGTATTTTTCGTTCTTGGCTGATGATCATTTAGGGTTTGATGAGATCGTTCTTTGTAGGGTTTCGTGTTATTTTTGCCAGCGAACACTTGAATTTGTAGGGTTTCGCTTGGCTGCTGGGTATTTGGTGACTAACCTTAATCGTTTTTGTTAGGGTTTGGTGTTGTATCGTTATTATCTTTCTTGGCTATCATCATTTGCTGGTATTTGATCTATCAATTGGTTCATTCATGTGCTGCTGATGTCGTCGACCTTCTTTTAAAAAAATAAACCCTAAACGCATTTTTAGGGTTTATCTTAGCGGCTGGTTTTAGGGAGTCTTCCTAATCCTACATGATGGATAAGTATTGATTGATTGTGTTTGGGTTTGGGTATTGGTCCAGATCCTGATTGTTTGTTAGTGTTTCGAGTGGTGATGGATCTGGTGTCGTTGACTGGTGGAGGTCTTCATCTGAATGATGAAGTTTGGTTTATGACGGATTCGAAGCTCAAGTGAATGAATTACCGGAGCAAGTGCTGAACTTTTGTGTTCACTATGATATCCGCATAATAGTTGTTAGGAAGTATTTTTTTAATACTTTCGTTGTTAGTCATAAGATTGGTTTGTTTTTCTTATGTAGGGCGTTGGTTAGTAGCACTTAGTTGCTTGGAGTGTCTATTTTTGGACTGAGATAAAGGACTTCACCTTTTCCTTTGTACTTCAACGATTTTTTGGCGTAATATAATTTACTGGGGAAACCTTTTACCAAAAAATATAACTTTTTTAAGTTGTATATGTTACAAGTATTGATATGATGGTTACTCATTTATTTCCCATTAAATCACTTATTTGATCATTAATACGACGGTTACAACTTTTAAGGTTACAAGTATTGATCAAGTTTTAAAATCCTTCCATAACAAGAAATGTTTTGATCCCTTAAAAATTTTAAGACTTCTAAAATTAGATGTCATAAATGCTTTATAAAGTAGTAGAGATTAACAGTAACAACAGTTATTTACAATAAATGTCAATATTATTTTCTTAAAACGTGAAATGTCCCAAAATAAGTGATTTTAATGGTTATGTTTAATTGGTCAAGAATTTGGTTAACGAGACCTTGTGATTCTTGATTCTCCTACTTTATACTCGTCTTTATGTCTCGGTCTCCCGGTGTTGTTCCCTACAATGTTGAAGTTCCTTTGAGTTTCAACTTTATTATAACTTATATAAGAGCAGAAACTGTTGTTACTAAGGGGGTGTTTGACTAAGCTTATAAATTGGGCTTATGCTTATGTTATATAAGCCGTTTATGGCTTATATATCATGAGCTCATAAACTCTTGTTAAGTGTTTGGTTTAGCTTATATAATTAATAAGGTGAAATGACAAAAAAATACATAAAATTAAAATGGGTGTAATTATTAAATAAGGGTATAAAAGTCTTTTTATATAATATTGTTATATAAGCCCACCTCTCCTTATATAAGCCACAAAGTTTGGGCTTACCAAAACCCCCTTATATAAGCTCATAAGCCAGTCATATAAGCTTAGCCAAACACTTAGTTTCGGCTTATTTAACACATATAAGCTAATAAGCTCATAAGCCCATCATATAAGCTTAGCCAAACACCCCCTAATAGTAAAAGCAATAAAATAATATACGTCTCGCACTTATCGATATAAATTTTTTTTATATATATTTTCAAAACGCACCTTGAACTTTAACCTATTTACGACTTTTTTATATAATAATAAACTTTATTTATCAAATACGGAGCGCATATATATCGATTCAGTTGGAAAAAAAATGTCACTCAAAAGATCGTCGAATTGCGAACAAAACGAGCCCAATATTGCAATGCTTCTAACATGCGTATGATTTTATAAAAAATGTTGAAGTTTAATATATATTTAAAAAAAACAATTTTAAAAACGCACCCTGAACTTTAACCTATTTACGATTTTTTTATATAACAAACTTTATTTATCAAATATGGAAACGCATATCTATCGATTAATTCCGAAAAAAAATGTCACCGAAAGAGCGTCGAATTGCGCACAAAACAAGTCCGATATTGCAATGCTTCTGACATGCGCATGATTTTTTAAAAAATGTTAAAGTTTAATATATATATTTAAAATATTTACGGAAATAGTATTTGAGGTTATCGGTTCGCTGTAAGGTGAGTCCCAACGACTGACAAATAATAATTGGAGTTATCGATCAATTGCGAAAATAGTCCCGCGCGCTTTGCGACAGCGCGCGGTTACAAACCTCGTTTGAATTAATCCTTAAGTTTGATTCTACATTACATATTCAATATTCAACAAGGTTTGGGAGCCCGCGCTTCGCCGCGGGGGCATTTGATTTTGTCGTTGCATGAACAATATTTTAGACAACATATAGAGCAACTTTAAACATCAACAAATCAGAAGTAATGAGCAGTTTTTGTATCTAAATCCTTATCTCAGTATCGTTGCAACATTACCCTAACTATCGGCTATTCTAAGTTTGCTATATTCTACCAAAATCTATACACAACAAATTTTGCCAAAAACGCTCTTAAAATTTGCAGTTTTTCAGCAGCCCCAAACACACCACCAAACATCCAAGATACCTCTAAAATTAGCTGTATTGCAGCAGTTCCAAACGCCCCTTAAACTACCCAAAGCACCAAATACATTCGTGTCAAAATACAACCATCATAGTCGGTTTGCAGCATCACGCTTCATCTCAGTAGCTTCCCCCTGCCCCTGAAATACATGTGTACTTGCTGCACAAAGGAGCAATCTATGTTACAACTTGATCTCGATAACCTATGAAAAAATCCATGAAGTATTATTTTCTTCTTGTTTTATGCCAAAATAACCTATGACATAACCTATGTCTAAAATCCATGAAGACAAATTGTATCAGTTGGAAATTTGAAGTATGAGCCGAATCAAAATCATAGGTTATGCCAAAATGTCATGCTACTGTCTTGGCTTTAGTTTTAACCTATGTCTAAATAATAGTATGAGCCGAATCAAAATCCATGAAGACAATAGATTGAGCCGACTTTCTCACTTGAAGGAAGTACATAGAGCATCTGTAATGATTTGCAAAACAAACCATCAACTCTTACCCCAAAACAACCAGATTGTTAAAAGCAATAAGTTAAAAGCAAAAAGTATTATATTTTAAAGACGCAACAATTTTTTTTACTCATTACTCACACACATAACTGATTATATGCTTAAAAATATACAATCCCAAACAATCTTATAATTTGCAGTATTGTGGTTGCTGGAAATTTAAAGTTGGAAGCTTTAGTTTTATGCCAAGACAGTTTTAATATATCAGTATCAGTGCTTTAGTAAAATTGATACTTGAAGTGGCCTAAACTTTTGAAGTAGCCAATATCAGTTTCAGTTCCTTATATCATATCAATTTTATATAGGTATCAGTTCATGATCAGAGTCTATGGAACAGATCGTAATTCTGTTCTTTATGCCTAAGATCAATTTTATATCAATATCAGTTCGTGATCAGAGTCTATCTGCATACTTATACTTGATCACGACCAGTTTGATATCAGTATCGGTTCCATAGAGTATGTTCTTTATTCCTAAGGTCAATACATAATAAAACTGATACTCGAAGTGGCTTATACTTTTGAAGTGGCCTATATCAGTATCAGTTTACGTTAACACACTTTTTCTTCAAGACATTTTTAATATTTGAAGTGGCCTATACTTTTGTGACAACAGTCGATTTTTAACACACTTTTACGCCAAGACATTTTTAACATTTGAAGTGCCATCACCTAGAACCAAACATTCCCATATTATTTCAATGGAAAAAGAAATTGAGAAGAGAAGAACCGGCGTGAATTTAGAAATTATGCTACTCATCACAATTCCTATGAGTTAACATTCAATGTTCACAAAAGTATGTCGTATGTTATACTGTACTAATAGTTGAAATCAGACACATAAAGCATACACTTTTTTCATATTTTATTGAGACAACTTAATGATAATATCTTGTGCAAGTAAAGCATAAATTTTAAGTTGACTTACCTTTATAATAGTCTATGTTACGTAAGCGGTACAGGATGTTGGGCTGCAGTGCTACCAGATAGTCACAGATAAGGCTCAAGTCAGCAAATCTTAGAGCGATACCAAATACCAGCCAAGGCTACAGCTAAAACACTCGTAGCCGAAAAAGAAAATTGCTACTAGTATACATTATAAAAGGCGTTCAATAACACCACCAGTCAAACTCTATTATGTTAATAAACGAGTTAATTCAACGGGTCAAGTCAAACATCAGAAAACCATCCAAAGTGTATGCAAATGTATAGAAAAGTCAAAATTAGTGCAGATTAATCATATTTAACCCGTTAATCATTTAAAAAACTGAATAAAGAAGTGAGTGTCTCAGCAGTCAGCCCAACTCGACACAAACCTCTTTCATGTTGGTGTGACATATATATGTGAATTATAGTCTGAACTTAGTAATTAATCTCGTTGTTGTAGAAATAACATGAGTATGCAATATTAGATTCATTTGCATCAACTAAGAATATGTTATCTGCTCGTCTAATTTCTGTGGTTATGTTCTTTTTTTTTACTATACTAAAAAACATGTTATCTACTCGTCTAAATTGTGTGGTTCTGTTATTTTTTCGACTATACCTAAAATGCTTATCCAAACACTCCCTAATTATCAGCAAATGTCAATCACAATAGTTGACGTTGCATAATCCTAACTGTCACTATCTCACGCGATCACATACCACCAGGTGTCATCTCAAAATCCCAAATATATCCAAACACCAAAAAAAATAATTAAAAAGTCCAAAAACATAAAAACCGACATGTTTGCATAGGCGGCAATTTTGTTATAGCTAAAAAGAGACGCATAGTCATTTCATTCCTTTCCCCAACCGTTTCAACCCCTACTTCAGGACCCAAACCCACTTGTTTCAGCCCTCTTTTCAGCTCCCAAATGCACCCATTTCGGTCCCCGTTACAGCGTCCAAACACACCCACTTCAGCACCAAAAATCACCCGTTGCAGCCCCCAAACGCACCCGTTTCAGCCTTCTTTACACTTGTTACCATCTAGCAGGAAACATCAGACCTGACACGTAACACGCCTTCCTGCAACAATATTTATGTAAACAAATCAGGCCTGTGCAATTTTGATTACGAATTATTTATAACCTTTATTGAGTGCAATGAGCTATTTTCATGAAAATCATTCACTATGTTAAATACATACTTTCTATATTTCATACCCATTTTACCTTATTTTTGTGTTGGCACTTGGCACGATCACGCCTCCTAGTCAAATGGACCCCGAATCTTACATGTTGATTTAGTGAGCTGTGGGTTTAGAAGAAATATTTGGTTGAGGATGAAATGCAGTTGGACCTGCAAATGAAAATATCTGATACTTCAGTATCTATTTTTAAGGACAGACAATTCTTTGTATAATAGTACCTAACGTGTCAAAACATGCATATGTATTCAACAATGAGAATTATCGCATTTCTCTCCAATTTCTGAACTTTAGCTTCTTTAATTCTATCGAAATTCTTTAGGTTGGCAGGGTATTGTTGTATGAGTCTGGCACGTTCAATAGGTATCTACCTTCTAATCGGTTCTACTTTATAGTATTAACCTTAAAACGTGTCACGTATATGTACAGAATATAATAGTTTGTGACCCAAATTTGAAAACCTTGGCATTATTCACCCAAATATCAAATAGGATTCGGTTACACCAAAATGGTCTACAAAGAGCATTCTTAGATTTTAATAAACAATAGTAATGCTTATAATCTGTATAACCTAATTATTACAATCATAATATGACTTTTTTAGTAATAAAAAAGATTGTTACGAAAAAATACCACTGTAATAATCATATAAACATGACGTTCAACCTAATTGACTTGTTCCCATCTTTAAGAATTGATCCATTTATGATAAGACAAAAAATCGACCCACTGTCTTTTAAATTTGCTAGTAAATACTGTTCATGGTAGCATGTATGTGCTCATAAATAATGAACTATGTCCCGGTTCCTTTGAACTGTTCAAGCCTATTCATCCAAAATATTAGGAGTGGGATTTGAACTATCTTCCGGTTACTCTTAGATGTTAATAATTTTAGTTTTCCCCTTTATAATTCTATTTTGTAAACAACCACTTATGTGTGTAACAACTCATTAATAGAAGAAGCTTAATGCCTAGCATTTCCCTTGTGTGTTAGCCGATGTGCGAATGGTCATCCCTATTGATTGACCCATATAACTCATTTAATCTGTATAGCCCATTTAAACCGCAACCCATTATTAATTGATTATCGGGTTTTGGTTTCTTATGTGTTGTGAATTTTCACCACCCCTTAGAGGTATGCAACCGCTTTTAGCATATATTTTGAAACTTTGATGAGCAATTTAAAAGACCTTGGGGTCTCTTTTCAAAGAAGTCCTGGACACGCATCAATGAAGGTTTGAAGAGACCCTCGCCGCTAAGGCTTCTTCAAAAGGGATTGAACCACCTATTGCTCTGCGATCGCACAACAATTAATATAAACAACTAATAAACAGAACATGAGAACAAATAAAGTATGGAAACCCTGTTTTAAGGATTTGGCAAACACGCTCGAAATCATCTGCGTTGCATTTATATGAAAGGTGATCATACAAATGATGGTCTGATGAGATTACTCCTGCATTTTAGCACACAGGCATATCTAGTTAACAAATATAAAACAAAGTTGTAAATGTTGCCTCTAATTAACATTTTTTTAACATAGTAATGAAATATAATATTAGAAAGTTTTTAACAAAGTTTTAAATGTGCACTATGGATTGATTCGATTGTGTTAAATATAAATCAAACCAAAATAAAGGAAATTTTAACCGTTTTGACTAGTAAAAAAATCATGAACTTTGAAACTCCCTCCACGGCTCCATACCTTAGTGAACACACGAAAGTAATACCTTACGTGCCTATGGGAATCAAACACAACACAATCACCTGGACCCGCCCACTAGCATCATCATCATCATAATCACCAACATAAACCTAATCATAAACACATCAATTCATAATAACCAATAAAACGGCGCACGAGCTACAAATGAAGCTGTACCTGGAATAACTTTAGTTTGAACACCTTTTTTTGGGAGAAAATCCATTTCTTCTCCATCTCTTCCAAACACCTACAAAACACCAAAATCTATTTCAACAATTAGCAACCAATTCAAATTGCAATATACATTTCTAAACACTAAACACTTTTCAGCAAACTCACCAATGGATCCCCACCACCACAATGACCGATCATTTTTTCACTGTCAGCTAATTCGTCTCGACCATCGCGAACGTCGTCGTCAAGATCATTCATGCATCCTAAAAAAATTCAAACTAAAATAAGAAAAAAGGGGGAAAACCTAACATCATTTTCTTTAAAACTCAATTAAAAAAGGCAAAAAAACAAAATCATGAACAACAAATTATAAGAATAAATCAAACTTTAAATCTTCAAAACCACAACAGAACCTACCATTTGAATCGAAACAATACATCATAAATTTAAAATTCGTACCCTCTGATCGGAAGAGTTCGCCGGATATGTAGGTGTATTCAGTTGTGTATGAATGTGTGAAAGGAATTTGGTTTTTTTATACGGTGACTTTCTTTTTTGGCTGTTTTAGAGACACGTATCTATTAAAAAAGAGGGAAGAAGGACATGTAGCAGTTACACCTAATTTATTCTTCAGGTCGTGGATGTGAGTAATAAATAAAAACTATCTATAAATGCGTGGGTCGGGTAGAGGAGAACCGGCGAGTTCCGGTGGTGTTTTCCGGCGGGTAGACCCGATTCTTGGCGGGTTCCGGCAGCAACCAAAGGCATTAAATGCGTCTTAATGGCAAGTGTGCTGGCTTTTATATAAAGTTATAATTATAATACTACCATCTTTTTTTGAACTTGAGTTCAACTTATCCAAATCCAAGCAATCTGCACCAAAAGAATCTACGAGGCTCTTCTTTTCAAATAAAATTCAACTTTTCAGCAAGCAACTTTTAAGAAAAATAAAATTAGATATTTGTAGAGGTGGCAATTTGAGACCCATTGATTAAAATTTTTAGATTTAGTTGAGTAAATATTTTTAAAAAATGAGTCTATTTAGATCTCCCTTAATATTATAGATGGGTCTAAATTGGGTCTAGCAAGTCTCTCTTAATATTATAAATGAGTCTTAATTGGGTCTCCCAACGGGTCTAGATAGGTCTCCCTTAATACTATAGATGGGTCTAGTTGGGTGAAACGACAATACTAGGATTTTTTTACACAAGGATGTTACCCGGTATTGACCTTTATTACTACACAAGTAAATTTTTTTAAATATATATTCTAATAAGATTCAAACTTTGAAAGTATTTTTAAGCTAAAGTAAACTCAAAGAGCTTTTCGGTGATATGTGGCACGACCTCCAACGAGCCACGAATTAATTTATACAAAATAACAAGACGAAAAAAACCCGGAAAAACTTTCTGGGGCCTTTGGCTGGCGGCTGGCTAACTTGGCCGGCGGCTGGAAGGCTCAAAGGTCTCCAAGGCCGACGGCTAAGCCTCCACGGCCGGCGGCCGTGCCCAATTCAACCCACTTTTCTGCATTTTATTCTGAAAACTCCTTTTCTACCAATCTGTATTAGACTCAAACTTGACATAACACCTTCAAATCTAGTCCTGACCCATATAAGTAAAAGTCTAGTCTTAACCCATACAACATCAAAATGGATCAAAACGGGTGGAAATGGCATTATTCCAAACGCCCCTTAAACATATGAACATAGCATATACCAATATTTTAACTACACAATTCTGCATTTATACAAACCGTGGCTTAAAATCATTTTTTCTATAGCGTTTCGTGGTATTAGAGAGGGTAAGGATAAGCTCGATTACCCATGAGCTCCACCAATAGCTAACCTGCGACCTTTAGGCTTAAACTTGATCTCACATATATAAAATGACATAAACAAAGCAACGTAAGCTACAAGCTCAGTGAGATGATGCATATAAACTAAAAATATAACATGACATTAAAGCTAAAAGATTGCTTCATTAAGACTTCCCCCGCTTAGTGTTCATGGTGCATATTAGCACTTTAGTTCCACAATGAATGCATCCTTTCAACTCTTCTTCTAATTGAGGCTAAATGCTTCATAATCGTACAAATCATCCTCTAAGGACATCATGAACCTTTATTTAGTTTAATATAGCTTTAAAAGCTCTATTCGTCCACATAGGATGTCTAGTCTCATTTTAGAGACGCATCATCAACATGATGCGCAATTCATCTACTAAGGATGTCTGGGTTCCGTTGCGAAACATATGAACACACTATAATACATGTCATCCACTCTGGATTTTTAATAAGTTCTACACTCATGCTAATCGCCCACTTAGGACGTTTAAGTCCCACTTTGGGACATGAAGCCATTTAAATGCTTTTGTCATCCACTCAGGATGTATAAATTCATCTATGGAACACATGATCATAATATCACACATGTCGTCCACCAAGGACGTCTAAACCCATTTTTGAGTCACATAATCGTATATACATACAAGTCATCCACTAAGGACGTTTAGTTCATATCGTCCACTTAGGACGTTAAAATAAGCAATGGTTCATTATGAAAGCTAAAGACAAGTTACTAAGACTACACGGGTCGTTACGGGCTATTTTGAACCGTCCACTATATTTCACATATATAACTTAACATAACTATCTCTTTTAATCATGTTGTCAATTTAGGACGTTTAAATAAGCAATGGTTCGTCCTATATACTAAATACATGCTACTAAGACCACACGGGTCATTACGGGTTACTTTGGCCTGTTCACAATATGTCACACGTAAACTTATATTGCGTAATTTACCTTTACCCATAACATATAATTCGACATGGATATGCTTTACTTAACATGAACTCATAACACGAGTGTAGTACTTAAGCATATAATGAAATGTAAACATAAACACTACAAAGCATGTATTGCATCGAACGGGCTCCTAAAGTCCCGCTAATGCTCTTATATACATTACTCACCTTGATATAGCTTGCAACCTATCTCGAGCTCCAGTATATGTCCCCGGTTAACCTTTATAACCTAGGAAGACGTAATTAACATGGAGCTACTTAGAAAAAGATTTAGCTTCTCATAAACAAGCATTAAAAGATGACTAAGTCATAAGGGGGTGTTTGGTTCGTGGCTTATATAACTACACAAACATATTTTCTGAAAATTAACACCTTTAATTGATGTTATGGTACTCTAATAAGGTACCCATCACATAATCAAGCTCTTATACATGATTTCAAGTGTTCATGGTGATTTCTTAAAAATCAAAACTTAACATAATCATGTAAAATTCTACAAAATCCCTCATATGGCTTGAAGATACAATCTTTAAGCTTAACCCAATAGTGGGTAACCCTTAAAAACGAATTAGAAAGCATAACCATAATCCATACCTCGAATTAAATTGTGGGAAAACTAGTTTATGCGCTTCTAAGCTTGGACAAGATGATTTCTTGTCTTAATCTTGATAAAATCAAAGTAGGATCAAGCCCTAATCTGAGCTTGTGTTTGTGCTTGTGACGTGATGAGGGAAGAGGAGAGAAAGAGTGTCGATTGTTTCGGACTTGTGATAAGTCTTGAGGTTGATCTTATTTTAAGTTTCATCTTTTGGCAAGACTAGTCCCTGGTAGTAAAACTATTGCATGAAGAGTCCTTATTCCTTAGAACTAATTTTGTATAAGGTCCTTTTTGTCTAACGAAAGTTAGGAAGCTTTTAAAATAATGATAAATCATTATCGTGAAAATTGGGGTGTTACATTGGGTCTCCCTACGGGTCTAAATGGGTCTCCCAATGAGTCTAACGGGTCAAAAGTTTGTTTGCATACGTTTTAATCTATTTTATACGTTTTTGTACGTTTTCATCCGTTTTCGTATGTTTTCATCCGTTTCCGTCCTTTTTTTTACGTTTTCAAACGTTTTCTTATGTCTTCTTCCGTTTTAGTATGTTTTCGTCCGCTTTCTCTGTTTTCGTATGTTTTCATATATTGTATACGTTTTTCTACGTTTTCATACGGTTTCATCCGGTTCGTCCATTTTAGTCTGTTTTAGTCCGTTTTAGTCAGTTTTTGTACGCTTTCTTACGTTTTCGTCTGTTTTTGTCTGTTTTTCTACGTTTTCGTACGTTTCATTCGTTTCATTCGTTTTCTTACGTTTTCTTCCGTTTTAGTATGCTTTCGTCCAATTTCGTTCGTTTTCGTCAGTTTTCATACGTTTTTCTACCTTTCACCTGTTTTATACGTTTTGTACTTTTTTATACGTTTTGTTACGTTCATGTCCGTTTTTGTACGTTTAAATATATTTTCTTACGTTTTTATGTGTTTCTTTACATTTTTAGACGTTAATATTCTTTTGTAAGTTTTTTACGTTTTCATCTGTTTTCCTACGTTTTATATGTTTTTGAACATTTTCATACAGTTTGCACGCTTTATTCGTTTTCATACGTTTTTCTCGGTTTTTATACGTTTTTGTCCGTTTTCATCCGTTTTTGTATGTTTAAATACGTTTTTGAAGGTTTTATCCGTTTTTATAAATTTGAACGGTTTTATATACGTAAAAAATATATAAAACCATATGAAAACGGATACAAACGAAAAAAGTATATGAAAACAAACGAAAACGCACTAAAACGGAGTTCAATGGTTAAAGACTTGTGAAAATGTAGGAAAACGAACGAAATGTACGAAAATGGAGAAAATAGACGAAAAAGGACGAAAACGTACAAAACCGTAAGAACACGTATGAAAACGTTCGAAACATACAAAACCGGACAAAAACGTATGAAAACGGACGACAACGTAGGAAAACGTACGAAAAACATATGAAAACGTAATAAAATGTATGAAAACGTACAAAAACGAACGAAAACGGACGAAAACGTAGTAAAATAGACGAAACGTTAAAAAATATTTGAAAACGTATGAAAACAGACAAAAACGTAAGAAAATGTATAAAAACGTAAGAAAACGTTCGAAAACATACAAAGATTTTTTTTAAGTTACCAAAACCCATCTAGACCCGAACCCAAACTATCTAGACCCGATCCATCTAGACCCATGTTTCTAAAAAACCAATCTAGACACAAACTCATATAGACCATTGACCTAAACCCGACCCGACCCACCGATTTTGCCAACTCTAAATCTTAGGTGACTCGAAAGAAAGAAGATGAATATTCAAGAAATTAGTTATTAAATGAACTAACTTGCAGCCTTCTTAAAGGGAGTTGATATGCATACCACACAAAGTGATGTGCACACCACAAAAATGCATATATGGTGTTGTATCATATGCATCACACATGTGATTTTGTAGTGTGCACATCACTTTGTGTGGTGTGCATATCATCTCCCCTTCTTAAAGTCACTTTCTCACCAACATTTGATACATAAAATTAAATATCGTCCATATTGTGCCATAAAACCAAAGTTCTAAACTTGCAACCAAAGAAAGAAAATTCCTAAAGCACTATCCATTATTTTAAATCACGATTCCTTACCCATCATTTTACCTCATGACTTTGGTAATTTGGGATTCCTTAATCAATTGACAATCTAAATGATTGAAATCTACTTTAATCAATAGACCATCTTTGGTTATTGCAACAATGTCTAGCGTTTGAAAATTTAGAATTTGTTTGCAAAAAAACGTGCAGCAATTTGGATATTGTTTAAATATCAATATTAAAAAGTTATTAAAAGAAGCGCTAAAATTATAAGAACATTAGGTATCGCCGTGCCGTGAAGATGGTGTCATGGACAAAAGTTGTGTCATCTCAACACTTTTTCACATAATATCAAAATCCACCACAATACCAAAACGCTCTCCCTAATACAAAAGTGGTGTCATGAGTAAAGTTGGTGTCATTGGTTCACATATATGCGACTAAAACACAAATACAACACAAAAACCAAAACAAAACAAAATTGGAATATCCCACCGCGCAGGCAATTATCTACTAGACGAGAAACGACCAGCCGAGCTGAGCTCCAGTGTGGGTTCTCGCACCATGACGCCAGCTCGTCGACCAACCCAAACCACCACAGGACCATAGCCTATGCTCTAAACTGCTCGATATTAGTAGTAGTTTTGTCAAACAAAACGTATATATTAAGCATCCTTCTTGTCAAAGTAGCAAACTTTCAAGAAATTATTATTGTTAAGCATTAAATAAAACAAAAAATTAAGAGTCTAATTGAAGACAATCTCTTTTTATTCTAAAATATTAAAATACCAGTTGTGTAGATGGCATTTTACAGTCTTTTAATCATTGTATATACCTTTTGGTAGGAGTTGTTTATGACCGGAGGGTAATGATTTACTAACACTTTACTTTATTATTACTTTTTCTGTTTTTTAGTAATTTGGACATACACTACATTTTGTTCCTATTATAAAAAGATTGTTGCCTTTTCCAAATAATTAAATAACCCAAATCAGAAGCCTAGTAATTTACTAGATACTCGTATTATACTTATATATTTAAACAGCAAGATCGTAATCCCAATGCGCTTTTAATGCATTGAATGAATCGGGTTAAACCCGCCTTGACCCGTTTGTCTTTCTCACCTTCGCTGTCTTCATTACTTCCTCTCCCACTTCCACGTGCCCCTCTTTTGCTACGTGTTTCTTTTTCCCTCCCAAACCACTTTTCGACTCAGTTTCATACTACATCCCTCTCTCATCATCTCACATGCAGATCTTGATCAAACCCACAAACCAGAAGAAAAAAAACAGCAGCAGCGATTGATTTCTATGCCTAAATCAATGCTATTGTGTAAGTTTATTAACCCTAATTAGATTATCAGTTTTGAGTATTCTTTTATTTTGGATTTTGATTGAATGCTTAGTATTAGAGGTTTTGTTATTAATAATTTTGTTGGTTTTGTTATAGCGGCTTTGAAATAGGGGTGAATGATCACGATTGTTGGTTTCGCTAACAAGTGGTTGAAGATTAAAGGTATGTTTTTTAGAGATGTGTTCGTGTTATGAAGATTTGTTTGATGCGGGTTTGCTTTTTTTTGATGATTAACATGTTAGATGCGTATAATGTGTTTGATAAAATATTGCTGAGAAAATGTTTGATAAAATGTGTTTGATAAAATGTTACAGGTTGTTTTGGTTCCTTAGATAAAATACTTTCATGGCATATCATTTGTGATATTTATATATCATGTGCTCTTGAATTGTTAGTAAGCTTAACATGTACAATAATGTGCAATAGTTTGTTCTTAAAGTGTTATCATATCACATTAATGGGTTGGTATGTATATATTTTCAAAATTTGATGCAATAAGGGATATTTCTATGGCAGGGATCAAGAAGATGATTACAAAAACAGCGACAGTTCTTCCAAAGGTTCAATCTTTGTTCAAATCCGTTTGTTTATTTTAGCTGTTTTGATGTTATTTTCTTAAAAAGGATAAAAAAATTTCTTAGTTTTATATTGGATGTAATTTATTAGTACTATGTTAATTGTGAATTTGTGATTCAAGCAGATTTTGGGAAGAATAACGATTATGATAAGATAGATGCAACTGGTCCAGACATTTTTGTTACTGAACAAAAGAGAAGGAGGAAGATTAATGAAAGGTGCCTGCTTTTTTTTATTTCAAATCATCTTCTATTGTATTTGATGCTTTGTCGCTTCTCGCTTTAGGAAAAGGCATGTCGCTTTGAGGTTGCTTTCGCCTTTAACTACCTTGGTGATTATTGGCATAGATTCAAACAAGTCGGCTTGGTTGACATAATTTTGTCTTAAATTAGTACTCTAAAACACTATCTAATCATATAGTCACTCACATAAGGAAACAGATTGCCCGTATCCTTCGCTGCCTGTGTTTTGTGCTATTATATAAAACGTTTATATCGGTTGATACAGATAATAGAGCTTTTTTTTACAGAAGAATACTTTTCAACCATCTGCATATATAAGCAACATATAAATATGAGAGTACAGGACGAAGTGGTGAAAGTAATTCAAGGTTTCGCTGAAAATTTATAGGTTCTATAAATTGCAGAGAAACAAATATGAAATAAAAATATTTACCAAGTATGATAACATGACCAAAACAAGAATCGCTTACTAAAGATATAGAAAGGGTGGTTGTATTCAAACTAACTGACCTAGAAGAGGCCGTAGAATGCGCCAAAGCTGGAGCGGCAAAAAAAAGATATAACTACCAACAAACATAGATCGAAAGGTTAGTACATTGTAATTTTTTAAGACCAGAATACAATCTTTGCGCAAAATTATTTTATGAATAGCTGCAAGGCAAATTTTTATAGAAAGTTTGTTTATAAATGGCAAGTAAAGAACTTTTTGTTAATCTTTATGAATCAACTGTACACATGAGACCACGTAAATCATATGATGGTTAGTCCACTATGTCGAAAAAGTCCAACCTATCTTTTTATTGAAAGCACTAAAAAATAGGGTAACATAATTAGATACAAAGAAAAGTTGAAAACAAGGCCCCTATTCAAGCTGTACACCGAATGCTTATGCGACATAGATTAATTTGTGGTACCGTGCAGGAATAACTGAAGCATATATGTTTGTCCTAAGGAGACGTGCATTGGCGGTTCTCTGTGCAACATCCATAAGGTATTTACCATCGCAATTCAGCTTTTATAGAACTCTATGTAGCTTAAGTTTTGGTCTTTTAAAAAAAATGTATCTTATGTGTTAAAGGTGTTTGCTGTTTCGTATTGCATCAATTGATATGGTGTGTTGTCACTGGGGAAGAGGTTTTATTGTTTATAATTTTAAATGCAAACTGTCGGCACTTTTGATTTTAACCAACATTTACGACCTCTTTTAGGTTACTCCTATTGTTATGCTTCACTTACGGCAAAAAATGTACTTAGTTGACAAATCCAACCATTGTTAGGAGCTAATTGAGTATTACCCCAAGGAACCAGCTTAAGGTCAAGATTCACTATGAAATCTGAACAATATGGGCATAAAGCTTCATAGTATAATGACAACTTCACTTTGTCATCATCACAATATGATCTTGCCACTGTTAACAAGAAGAATACTACTAGCATCTTAATGTAAGAAGCCATAGCTTTTTTTAGTATTTAAGAATTTTGCATAGAAGTAACTGAAAGATATGATTTCTTGCCTTTTTATACAACTTGCTCTCACTTTGTTACATATTTAGCTTTCTACAGTGTAACCCCTTATTGGGTGGTGAAAGAAGTGTGTGTGGTGTGGTCTGCAGCTTTTTATACATGATGCAAAAGTTTTTGTTGCACAACAATGTTAAAGCATGTAACTTTTGTAGGTAAAAAACTTTCATTGTGTTAGAACAAATCGTAATTAAGTCATTTCAACTTGCTATTTTTAGGAGTCGTAACGTACACGTATTATGACATGACTGTTTGTTGTTTGGTGTGTTTGTAAAATGTTTTTACTGTCGGAATGAGTAAATTCAATATCATATACAAGATAAAGAAGGGAATATGTACTACAATCATCACAAGTGGTGTGTCGAACAAGTACTCTATGTATTTCATGTACTCTACATACGAGTACATAAAACAGTGAATTTTCAATTGTTGGTCCATGCTCTACTATGATGTATATAATATACCTTTTGTCCTTCGGTTTACATGTTCCAAATCATCTAAAATCTATTATTCGGTTTGTATAACAATTTATTAACCAGGATACCTTTTTACTTTGGATTTGAATACTTAGATAGTTACTGTGCACACAAATGATTGATGAGGTTTGATCTTGCCGGTGATTCAGGTGAGACAGGCTGCTAAAAAGGGACCCGAGATGTTTGTACAAGTTGGATTGAATATAGATGCATGCCTTTACAGTACAAGAGTGGCAGATTTGGGGAGCGAGGTGAGCCTAAACCTTTGACTCTTTCGCCTCACATTTCCGTATAATCATAAAATATCTCCAACACAATTTTCACATATTCATGGTCTGTTGTTCCTATGAAATAATCAAATCTCAAAACCAGATTACTTATTAATATATTCATGACTATAAGTTATCTTTTTTCCGACTTTTTCTAAAAACAGTGAACCGCTGCTTGCACCAATTGTTGTTAGTGAGTGTGTGCAACAGATAATCATTCCTTAGTTTAGAAACACCACATATGCTAACTACATTTTATCCAGTTATCAAAAGTTACAAATAACATCATTTAATAGCATAAGCAAAATGAGTTCTGTTAACAAACTATAATCAAAATGACTTTTCCTGATAGTTACATTGGCAGGATTCATACAAGGACCCGTATAACTTGAACCAGAAATAATCACTGCCATAGTCGCCACAGAAAGCATCCAATTCTTCATAAAGAAGCTTAGGACCCTTGATGATGATTATAAGAACAACAAAGGTAATACGAAAGTCAACACCCCCTTCAGCAATTGCTCTGGTATGTAAGTCAACTTTTAGACTAGGCCCTTCTAGCATATGCTTATACTCTAATGGCATCAATTCAATACACCAGCGACTGCACCAACTGCCTGTCAAGTATACCACCATTTTTCAAATTAACACATCATTCATGAGATAGTTGCTCACTTCATCCTACAGATAGATACGGGTTCAATTTCCTAGAATAACAAAATAATAATATGTTTAACTGATTATACAAATATGAGCTAAAAAATGTTGCTTCTGCTGAAAAAGAAAAGTACAATACTTTAACCAGTCACATAGTCACGCACTGATAACAAAATCCAATAGCTTCTCTTGATAGTTGTTATCTAGATTTAATGCAAAGCCTAATGTTAAATTCTGGATTCAACTTGCTTAAAGAAGGTTTAACATTAACTTAACGACAACCATAAGTATAACCCTCAAAAAATCTTACATAGGATTCATAAAATATAATCTTAGATTTAATGCTAATACTCCAATTTCAATGGTTAGTACACAAAACAGAAATTCGATCAAATTTGGTTTACATTTTTCTATAGTTATTTACTGTTAACAAGATAAACAAATTTTTGTAGCTAACAAAAATAATATCTCTATATGCATTTTAATGTTGGTTTACACTCATCATCGCATAAAAACATATTAAAGCTACTGAGTTACACTCATCTAGCCTATTCAGATTATAAAGCTACCGTGTTACACTCTGAACTGGGCTTCTTCTTAGAATAAGCATATACGTAGCAGAAATGGGGCCAATTAGTCAATTCATTGTGTTTTGTCTAGATAGATTCTGATTTCAGATGATATTTCCAATTTTTTTTACGCAAAACGCCCTTTTGGTTTGTATGTATTTTGACAAGTTTCATGCATAATAACTTTTCTACAGAATCAAGAACACCTCCTCCATTTGTCACAGCAAAAGACCAAGACACTGGAAAAAGATTATGTATGCCACGAGCTTCTCACCACTTCTGTTTCTAAGGTGCTACTATACAAAAGCAAACTAGGTACCGACAATTACCCGAACACTTTTTAAAAAAATCTTTATCTATGTACACGTAAACATTCCATATCTCTATCTCAAAATAAGTTTTTCTAGAAAGATCAGTTGCAGACTTACGGTCATGGAGAAGGCTAAATCTGGAAATTCTACAAACGCTGATATGAAGAACAGTGAAAAGATGATAGAAATGAGGACACATCAGGTGGTGCCAAGGATATTTAAAGTAATACAAGAGAAAAATTATATTGATAAACAAGCAGATTATTTTATCAAGAACTTAAGAACCAGCTCAAGTTTCAACGTGCAGAATAGATGAATCGATAAAACCCAGTTTTCTCATACATGATAAATAGGGGGTAACTTGAATTAAGTTGCAGATTTTCGAACGTTATTAAATTTATATTATTATTGTACAATTTTAAAAAACAAAGAATTCAATGTCATAATTTCATTTGAAACGTGGTTTACGGTTGATTCAAGTCATTAATCAGCAACGGACATTGGTAGAACAAACTTCCTCTATAAACATCATATTGATTCTCAAATGCCAATCGCAAGTAAATGAATAAAGATGCAACTTAGATATATCTTGATCCATATATATTTCATGCGTATTCAAATCCAACATAGCTTTTTAGTCTGTATAAATGCTAACTAATGTAACCCGCTTAGTAATAAAAAAGTATCTACAACACCAACTCATTCTAACTTATTAACTCCGCTAAAATCCAATGGACACACATAGCTCGAAAATGAAATGTATTAACAACGCGCACACCGACAATGCATAAGACACTTGCGTACGCAAACACTCCACGACGAAGCGCGCACATCGACAATGCATAAGACACTCGCGTACGTAAACACCCCGCGGCGAAGCGCGGGTGTTAAACCTTGTTATATATGACAACCAAATAGTATCATGATGATAGGGAATTACTAGTTTTATTTTAATATTAATAAATTACTCTTTTTCAAAGTCTGAGTTGTTTGTATTAAAATAATATAGAGATTTTGATCCTTAGTGATTAACGAGGTTGGTATCCTGTGCGCTGCCGCGAAGTGTGCGAGATTTTTTTTCAACGGATCGATAATTCAAAGTAATATTTGTCAGCCGTTGAGACTAACGGTGAAATTAACCGATAACTTCAAAGACTATTTCTGTAAGTTTCTTAAAAATATATATTAAACTGCAACATTATTTTTTATAAAATTCTAGGTAAGTCAGAAGCATCGCAATATTGGGCCTGTTTTGTTCGCAATTCGGCGATCTTTTTAGCGATTTTTCCCCGAATAAATCGATAGATATGCATTCCATATTTGATAAATAAAGTTTGTTATATTAAAAAGTCGTAAGTAGGTAAAAGTTGAAGGTCAGTTTTGTAACTTTTAGAAAATTTGAGGGTGCGTTTTGTAAATATTATAAAAATATAAAGTAAACTTCAACAATTTTTATAAAATCGTGCGCATGTCAGAAGCATTTCAATATTGGGCTCGTTTTGTCCGCCGCGAAGAGCGCGAGACTAACTTTGCAAAGGGCCGATAACTCCAAAGGCTGTTTTCGTGAATGGTTTGACTAATTTTGCAGCGAACCGATAACATCAAGGGCTATTTTCATAAATTATTAAACTTAAACATTTTTTATAAAATACCGCGTACGTCATAAGCGGTGCAATATTGGTCTCTTTTTGTTCGCAAGTCGACGATCTTTTCACCGGCATATTTTTTAACGAACGAATCGGCAGATATACGTTCCATATTGATAAATAAAGTTTGTTATATTAAAAAGTCGTAAATAGTTAAAAATTGAAGGTCAGTTTTGTAACTTTTAGCAAATTTGAGGGTGCGTTTTGTAAATATTATAAAAATATATATTAAACTTCAACAATTTTTATAAAATCGTGCGCATGTCAGAAGCATTGCAATATTGGGCTCGTTTTGTCCGCCGCGAAGAGCGCGAGACTAACTTTGCAAAGGGCCGATAACTCCAAAGGCTGTTTTCGTGAATGGTTTGACTATTTTTGCAGCGAACCGATAACATAAAGGGCTATTAAAAGTAAAAAAATAAATAAT
Source organism: Tanacetum coccineum (assembly GCA_026074375.1). Taxonomy (NCBI): domain Eukaryota; kingdom Viridiplantae; phylum Streptophyta; class Magnoliopsida; order Asterales; family Asteraceae; genus Tanacetum; species Tanacetum coccineum. The sequence continues at coordinate 26,266 of BQNB010015193.1, read as the reverse complement.
AATAATAACGGGTCCGGCCAGGTCAACTCGCCGAAAGCCGCGGGTTTTTCGGCAGGTCAAACCGGGTCAACCTGGGTTTTAATGGAGTGCATTTAACGTGGTGCATTGGGATGGTAATCCTGCCCTTTAATTATATAGTATAATATTAAAACAGTTGTATAAAATAATGTTTAAGAAACGAGAATCCCAAAGTGCACAGTTTGAGGGTGCGTTTTGTAAATTTCTTTATTTTTTCTTTTTTTTACTTCGGTTGGACTCACTTTTTTTAACGAGGTTTGTAAACCCGCGCTCCGCTGCGAAGTGCAGAAAAAAAAAAGCGAATAAAAAGAGCGTGAGTTTTTTTTTAATGTTTAAAATAACATGACCAGTAGTTTTTACGTTAAAATTTGTTAAAGGACATATAGAGATTTGTGATTAATAAAGTGTTAAAACTGATTTAAAGAAAGTGAAACTATTATTACTTGTTCAAACTGACCAGTAATTTTTACGTTAATATATGTTAAAGAACATATAATTGTTTATTTAAAAATTTTAGTTTAATATGCGGATACATAAAAATTTGTATGTGTTAAATATTTTATATTAGCCGTGTTTAATATTTTAAAATTGTAATATAAGTACAACTAATAATTATGTATATGTTTTTTATATAAACTTTTTCATTATATATTAATATTGATTAATATTTTGTAAAGATTTTTATAAATCAAAGATTTAACGTTGTTTAACTGACACAAATGTTGAATTTGATGTTTAAATTCAACTATTTAAATCATGTTATACATAGAAGTACTATGCGAAATCATTTTAGACATACCGTAGAAGTTCATATATTTCCATTCAGTAAAGAACGAAGTTGTTAAGCAAAGCTTCTTATCCAAGCAATACTATTCTTTGGGATTGCTTATCTTTTCTGCTTATATGCTATCTAATGCAAGTCGTTGCATCTCAAATGTGTGGTTTTAGTCACTTCTCACCACTTCTTATTTTAATTTACATCTCAAAAGTTGCATCTCAACCAAGTGTTAATTAACTTTTATTTTTTTGATGTCGGTTTACGTAGATTGTTGATTTTTGGTTTACGCGATTTAACTTAACGGTTGAAATTAAAAGTAAACGCAGAAAAGTCTAAAATAAATAATTTAGAGTTTATTGACGTAAAATAACATGAAAATGTTAGTTTTTACAAACTCAGCTTGTGTTTGTTGTGAAATTAGAGGGGTATGATATTCATTTTGATGAACTGATGATGGTATAAGATTGAGTTGGGTCTGGAATGCATGTTGGTATAGTTGTGGATGATGAGGTGCTTTATAAGTTGATAGATATATGATTGAGAAGAGTGAGCTTGTTGAGGAGTTGATGATAGCTGTTGTGGATACTGAGCATAATCTGACTGAGTTTGATGGTTAGCAACCAATGCAAGAGGATCTGGATATCTTTCACGCAGTAGTCGTGCTTCATTTTCATGTCCCTCATGTTGAATAAGATATGCACACATGTGATCATAGTTGGTAGTATACAAGTTCTTTACTAATTTGACATGAATCACAAACCTGCTCTATTCTGGTTAGCGTTCAGAATCTTTGTATTCACCTGGACTTGCTGCATTGTAACAATCCGTTATTTAAGGTCATTTCCTGACCCGATTATTACCATTATTTATTTTTAGAGTTTTACGCATTCGCTTTTAATTATTATCGTATAGTTAAATCGCGTAAACTAAAAATCAATGTTCAGCGTAAACTGACACCAAACAAGTTAAAGTTTACATCAAGTAAATGTTATATAATTATTAAGAATATAATTTATAACTTTTCCTATTTTATTTTTGTTGGTTACGTAAAACGCTTACGTTTCGCAAAAAATTACATTTAAGCATACCCGGAAGCATCAATACCTATCTATACTCAAACAAACACCCACATTTATACCCAATAGATAAAAATTAATTCATTTCCCACTTATTACCCACTAGAACCGGATCCATGTGTGCATACAACTCAAACCATTTAAACCTTAAACCATATTGATAAAAACCTTACCTAAGTTGTACTTTAGACCCATATATCTAGTAATTGTCTAATCCTTGTACCCTGTAGCCACTCTTGTCCGGCCATGGTACATAGAAAGGAGGAGAGCACTTACAAACTAGTACCTTTACCACTACATACCCATGGTAAGATTTAAGGTAGTTTTGACCATACTAGTTGCTATATATAGAATGTCCTAGGTAAATAAACATACACACTCTCTCCTTGCAAGTAATCAAAACAATAAAACTCTCTTTATATCCATCATAGGCTACGGCTTGGTCTTCATCAATTAGGGTTTCTTGTTGTTTTAATTCTACAAGGATACAAGTGTTCAAGACTTATTATTATTCATATCTAAGGTCATTCAAGGTGTTTTGGAAGCTTGGGTTTTAGTATTAGCAAGGGTTTGAAGCAAGAAAAGAAATTAGGGTTTCATTAGGGTTTTAATCTTGGGTTTACTTTATTAGGTTTAAGCTTATGTGTAAGCTTGTGTTCTTGATCTTACTACAACTCTTTAAGGTTCATTTAAACCCTAAATATTTCATTATTCATTTACCTATGTTTTTCATGCTTGTTATATATGTTAAACACCACCTAGGTTATTTTCATGAAATTATGAGATGTCGCAAAGATAATAATGGTTCGAATTTCATATGTAAGTTAGTGTAATAATACTTAAAATGGAAGTACACATTCTATACAAGTGGAAATTAATTTATATGTTTAAGTTATAAATTATTTTGTGTTAAAAGTTTTAATTTTAAAAGTTATGAACAAATGATTTTGAGGACACTTATTCATGGACAAGTATTATGAATAGATTATAGAGGACTTAAGATATATCAAGTTATGTCATTTCATAAGTTAGAGGACTTGTAATGTTTTAATAAAGTGAAAAGTATATAAAACACGTGTATAAAACTAATTATGTAAAAACTTAAATACCTAATGTTTGAATTCGTATATAAATATATTTATTTTATATTTTATTTTATTAGTACTTATCACAAGGATCATAAGTATATAAGGAACTTGAAAATTCGAGTGATAACGAAGAAGATATGACATTTTTAAGTTTAAGATATGACATGTTTTACAAAAGTTATTTTATGAAAATCTTCACTATTTCAGATCTAAAAACTTAAGGGAAATATTTTATAAAGATATTACTTTTTATGAGGAATCCAAACATGTAAGAAACCCGAAAAACGGATTTAAAATAAAGGTGATACGTTATTTACAATTTTAAGTTAAAAAGTATTTTTATAAAAGTAAATTTGTAAAAATATGTTACTGTTCATGATAGTAAACTGTTGGGAATTAATTTTCCTAAATAAAGGTTTTAATTACGAAGACGTGGACATAGGAATCACTAAAAACCGAATTAAAATGAGCGAGATACAATTAAAATACGATTTCAATAATTAAAGTTATAAAAAGTATTTTTATAAACTTTCACTTACTGTTACTATTCTTAACAGTATTTAACCATATAATAATTATAATATTTTGATATATTTTCTTAATACGAAACCATGGACATATGAAACGCATAAAACGGAGTTAAAACGATAAAGATACGAGGTTTATAAAACCTTGTGCACTATTTTCACTTTTATACATTATTTTATAAAACAATTAAATTAATTATATAATATCATTACATAATTAATAAAAATATTAAATCATATATTTTTAACAAATAATACATTGTTGAACGAAAAATGATATTTTCTTTACGGATACGAATGCATATACCTTTATTTAACAAAGTACGATTTAATTATTATTTCAACTTTTAAAATTTAACGAAAACTATTAGGTGGTGGTGTAACTATATAACATGTGATATTGTATTTATATTAAAAACATTATACTCATACGACCTACAATTAATTAGGTTGCATTTGGATTGCCGAGACGATTTACTTATTTGATTTAGATAATCAAATCATTCACTTACGGTCAGTTCGTAGCCCCGCTTTTATACTATTACATTGATTTACAACTTTGGGGTAAGAAACATGCATTGTTTTACGATTGCACGCAAGTACACTTTTATACAAATTACGAGTTTGCCTAAGTAGCTATAACCCAGTATGCCCATGAATCATAAATTGTTAATTACTAGATTGTAAGCGCGAATGTTATGAATAGATCTATTTGGGATTAACATCCCCGTTCGGGTGAGTAGCGCTCACTAGTTTCGGAGGTCCGAAACAACGAATGTATACCATGTTTGGACAATTTGGATGTTGCGGGTTGAACATCTACAAGGGAACATTATTTGCATTAATTTGCATACATATATGTCGTAGCTTCGGTGTCATGAGCTTAGTGTATTTCGTAATTACTTTTGAGATATTGTATGTGTTACATGTCTTACATTTGGAAATCTTGCGGTCCTACTCTATACATTTATTAAACCTGTGAATTCACCAACTTTATGTTGACGTTTTAAAGCATGTGTTTCTCAGGTCAATAATGTACAAGAACAAGGATACACTAGGGGTCAACATTTTGGGAATCATTTTGCATGGAGATTTAAATGCATTACATTTTGGAGTATTTGTTATGTATTAAAATCTTTACATTTTCATGGGTGAACAATTTAAGCTTCGGGCTTTATAACAAACAAGTTTATTTAATCCAATGTATCATTTTCAAACGATTCATATAGAGGTCGTTCTCATATCTTGTGTTGTTGATCTATGAAGTAACACTCTCAGACCTATATTTCACTGCGACCCATTTTGAGGGTGTTACAGATTGGTATCTAGAGCCAAGGTTATAGAGAACCAGATCAAATGTTTTACTTGGACTATAATAATTTTCAAACATTGCATCATACAAAAGTTTTTCATGGGACATGCATACACTATTGAGTTGCATTAGTTGATTAGACTAGATGTTTTCATGATCTATATACATACTTCTATCATATTATGTACATACTATACTGGTCTATATAATATACTTATATAAGCTTATTTTGTTATTTTAGCAGTCATGTCTTCATCCACAGTTACCTACACATCCGTCTACACTGATTCCGAACTAGGGAGAGTCTTTTGGGGAGCTGATGAGGAGCTGTTTGATGGAGGTTCTCCATGAGTCATCGTATACGGATACGATGGACTCCCTATGCAGCCGGTAGCCCCACCATCTCCTGACTATTTACCCAGACTTGAGCACCCACCATCTCCTGATTACGTACCCGGTCCTGAGCACCCACCTTCACCTGTCGAGGTACCATACGTACCTGAGCTGGAGTACCCTGAGTACCTAGTACCATCCGATGCTGAGGCACCCTTTGAGGACTAGCATCTACCCGCTGATGCCTCACCTACCGCCTTGTCACCAGGCTATGTGGCAGACTTCGATCCGGATAAGGATCCGGAGGAGGACCCCAAGGAGGATCATGCTGACTATCCTGCTGATGGAGGGGATAGTGATGATGAGCCCTCCGATGATAATGATGATGATACTGATGATGAGGATAAGGAGCCCTTTGAGGACGAGGATGATGACGAGGAGGATGAGGAGCACCTAGCTCCGGCCGACTCTTCTGCTATACCCGTTGTTGAGCTTGTTCCCTCAGCTGGGGATACAGAGGCATTTAAGACTGATAAGTCTGTACCTACACCTAGATCGCTTCAGATTAGGGTCCCATTTGTTTAAACACATCTCCGTAGGGCACGGAAGACTGTCAGACTTGCGCCACCGATGTCAGAATCCATAGAGGCATGCATTGCTGAGCATGCTGTCGTACTTACACCACCACTACCTATAGCATCTCCACCATCACCTCTACCATCACCACTCACTACTAGCCCTACTGATGCAGGGGCACCATTAGGCTATAGGGTAGTAAGGATTCGGATGAGAGCTGCATCACCACCCCTGTTACTACCATCTACTTCCTATAGGACTGATATTCCTGAGGCTAAGATGTTGCCTCGGAAGAGAGCTTGCTTTACTACTCATGCTTTTGAACTTGAGATCGGGGAGAGTTCAGCAGTTGGTGCTACGAGATAGCCAGGGACTACTTTAGAGGTTGACATTAGGTGAGACAGGGTTATGAAGATGGGCTATGGGATTACCGATACTTAGTATGAGATTGTTGAGGCCATGCTGGAGGTAGCACCGACCACCTTGGAGGGGGTCAACAAGAGAGTGACAGAGCTTGCTACTACTGTTAGGCAGGAGAATGAGGAGTTCCAGGTACGATTCGAGGATGCACAGGATGACCGAGCTTATCTGAGATTCAGAGATAGGCCATATTACCGCCACACAGCTATGATTTTGGATAGAGAGGCGATGTATGCTCGTATAGCATAAACTAGTTCTGTGGATAAGAGTGCAACCATAGATGCCCATGTTAGGACACTGGAGGCACAGGTTGCCACATTGATTGCTCAAACCTCATCACTTCAGACTCAGTTGACTGCAGCACTTGGACGTATTAAGACACTAGAGGCTAGAGATCTAGAGCCCCAGGGTGAGCCATCTGAGGCTGGCAGTAGCTGTTAGTCATGTATCATTTGTAGCTATCCTATATAGCCTATTAAATTTTATGGGTTACTCCCAGCTAGTAGGCTGTAGGGACTTTTGTTTTATCTTTTTTAGCTATCATTGTATGGCATGATAAGTATTACGGGTGATCCCCAGTTAGCATTGCCTTAGGACCATATTTTTCATTTTTGTATCTCATGGTACTAATCATGTTATAATCAGAACTATTATGTATGATTATCGATGTTGTTATGTATGGATGTTGATTTATTTATGTCATTGCTGATTTCACTGTAGTTGTATATTTCATTGTGGGTTATGATCTCATTTTATTTATTATGCATATGTCATGTTGCGTTTATGATTGTATGAAATCTAACGTGTATTATACTTCTTGTGATTTTAAAGAAAATGGCACCAAGGAAAAGAACCACAAGGGCATCACCAGCCACAACAACCACCCCCACCTCCACACCTACCATCGATGCTCAACTTAGGACACTAATAGGGCAAGGCATTGCTGCTGTGTTGGCAGAACGTGATGCGAACAGGAGTAGAAATGGCAATGACAGCCATGATTCAGGAACTGGCGGAAGAAGATAAGTGTCTACTGTCCGTGAGTGCACTTACACTGATTTCCTAAAGTGCCAGCCTATGAATTTCAAAGGCACTGAAGGGGTTGTCGGACTGACCCAGTGGTTAGAAAAGATAGAATCTATTTTCCACATCAGTAACTGCATTGTCGCATGTCAGGTCAAATTTGCAACTTATACTCTTCAAGGTAATGCCTTGACATGGTGGAACTTCCACGTTCAGGCTGTCGGGCATGATATTGCATATGCAATGCCATGGAAGACTTTGAAGAAAATAATAACCGATAAATACTGCCCAAGGGGTGAGATCAAAAAGTTGGAAACTGAAATGTGGAACTTAAAGGTAAAAGGAACCGATGTGATGAGTTACAACCAACGTTTTCAGGAGTTTGCGTTGATGTATTATAGAATGTTTCTCGAGGAATCGGATGTAGTTGAAAAGTATGTCGTTGGTCTTCCCGATATGATACATGGAAGTATGAAGGCATCAAAGCCCAAGACAATGCAGGAGGCAATTGAGTTTGCCACTAAACTGATGGATAAAAAGATCATTACTATTACCGAACATCAGGCTGAGAATAAAAGAAAGTTTATGGACACCTCTTGAAACAACCAAAACCAACAACAACCATTCAAAAGGAACAATGTGGCCCGGTCTTATACTGCTGGGCCTGGTGAGAAGAAGTCGTACGGAGGGTCTAAACCTCTGTGCCCCAAATGTAACTATCACCATGATGGGCCGTGTGCTCCCAAGTGCACTAACTGCAAAAGGATTGGCCATTCGGCTCGTGACTATAAAAGCTGGCCTGTTGCTGCCAACAACAACCAAAGAGCCCAAGGGACAAACCAAAGAGTTCTCACTTGCTTTGAGTGCGGAGCTTAGGGTCATTTCAGGAGTGATTGCCCAAAGTTAAAGAACGGGAATCAGGGAAATCAAGCTGGGAATGGTAATGCTGTAGCAAGAGCCTATGATATAGGCAGTGCCGAGACAAACTCGAACTCTAATGTTGTCACGGGTACGTTCCTCCTAAACAACCGTTATGCTTTGATTTTATTTGATACTGGTGCCGATAGAAGTTTCGTATCTACTACATTTAGTTCTTTGATTGATATCATACCAACTACACTAGACCATGGTTATGATGTCGAGTTAGCTGACGGTAGAATAATTTGGGTAAATACACTTATACGGGGTTGTACTTTGAATTTTCTAAATCATCCATTCAACTTTGACTTAATGCCCGTAGAGATGGGTAGTTTTGACGTCATTATCGGTATGGACTGGTTAGCTAAATATCATGCCGTAATCGTTTGTGATGAGAAACTCGTTCATGTTCCCTTTAAAAATGAAATTTTAACTTTTCATTGTGATGGAAGCAACAACAGACACGAGTCACGATTAAACATCATCTCGTGCACCAAAACACAAAATTATTTGCTGAAGGGATGTCCTATCTTTTTGGCACATGTTACCACAAAAAAGGCGGACGACAAGTCGAAGGAGAAGCGACTTGAAGGCGTACCAATAGTTCAAGACTTTCCTGAGGTATTTCCTGAGGACTTGCCGGGTATTCCACCAACCTGCCAAGTGGAATTTCAAATCGATCTGATACCTGGTGTTGCGCTTGTAGCGCGGGCACCTTATCGATTAGCTCTATCCAAGATGAAAGAATTGTCAAACCAACTGAAAGAACTTTCTGACAAAGGCTTTATAAGACCCAATTCCTCACCTTAGGGAGCTCCGATCTTGTTTGTCAAGAAGAAGGATGGATCATTCCAAATGTGCATTGATTACCGGGAATTGAATAAGTTGACGGTGAAGAACCGTTATCCGCTACCAAGGATTGACGATTTATTCAATCAACTACAAGGTTCGAGTGTCTACTCAAAGATCGACCTGAGATCGGGTTATCATCAACTAAGGATTCATGAAGAAGACATTCTGAAACCGTGTTTAAAACTCGATATGGACATTATGAATTTCAAGTTATGATGTTTGGTTTGACTAACGCACCTACTGTATTTATGGATCTCATGAATCGGGTGTGGAAACCATATTTGGATAAATTCGTGATTGTCTTTATTAACGATATTCTGATTTACTCAAAAAGCAAGCAAGAGCATGAAGAGCATCTCAAGTTAATCTTGGAGTTGCTTAAGAAGGAGCAGTTGTATGCCAAATTCTCTAAATGTGAATTTTGGATTCCTAAAGTACAGTTCCTTGGTCATGTGATTGACAGTCAGGGTATTTACGTGGATCCCTTCAAGATTGAATCCATTAAGGATTGGGCATATCCTAAGACTATTACCAAAGATTCATTGAAGGATTCTCAAAGATCGCTAAGCCAATGACCAAGCTTACACAAAGAAGGTCAAGTTTGATTGGAGTGACAAAGCAGAAAAAACTTTTCAATTGATAAAGCAGAAGTTATGTAGTGCATCAATTCTGGCTTTACCCGAAGGAAGTGAAGACTTTATCGCTTATTGTGATGCTTCGATCAAAGGTTTGGGTGCTGTGCTAATGCAAAGAGAAAAGGTAATTACTTATGCATCACGACAACTAAAAATTCACAAGAAGAATTATACCACTCATGATTTGGATTTAGGCGCAGTAGTGTTCGCTTTGAAGATCTTGAGGCATTACCTGTATGGGACGAAATGTACCGTGTTCACCGACCACAAAAGTTTACAACACATCCTTAATCAGAAGGAATTGAACATGAGACAACGCTGTTGGTTGGAATTGCTTAGTGATTACGATTGTGAAATTCGTTATCACCTAGGGAAAGCAAACGTTGTGGTTGACGCATTGAGCACGGAAAAATGAAATAAGCCATTACGGGTTTGAGCCTTAGTTATGACTATTGGTTTGGATCTTCCCAAGCAGATTTTAGAGGCTCAGACTGAGGTAATAAAACCAGAAAACCAAGTCTGAAGATGTGGGAGGTATGCTGATTGAAAAATCAAAGGACCCAGAAAAGCCCAGGAAGGAGAAGTTGGAATCGCGTGCGGACGAAACACTGTGTTTGAATAACAGAAGTTGGTTGTCGTGCTATGGTGATCTAAGGACTCTGATTATGCATGAGTCTCACAAGTCAAAATATTCTATTCATCCGGGTTTCGATAAAATGTACCAAGACATGAAGCAATTATACTAGTGGCCTAACATGAAAGCCGACATAGCCACCTATGTTAGCAAGTGTTTGACGTGTTTAAAAGTCAAAGCTGAACACCAAAAACCATCTGGCTTGTTGGTACAACCAGATATTCCTCAATGGAAGTGCGACAACATCACAATGGATTTTGTCACCAAGCTCCCAAGGACGCAAAGTGGAAACGATGCCATATGGTTAATTGTAGACCGACTCACCAACTCTGCACACTTTTTACCGATGAGGGAAACTGACCCTATGGACAAACTAGCAAGTCTGTACTTGAAAGAAGTGGTCACGAGGCATGGAATACCAGTCTCAATCATTTGTGATCGTGACCCTAGGTTTGCGTCAAATTTTTGGAGGTCATTTCAGAAGGCTATGGGTACTCAGTTGGATATGAGTACGGCATACCGTCCGTAAACCGATAGGCAAAGCAAAAGGACTTTTCAAACATTAGAAGATATGTTACGCCCTTGCGTGATAGACTTTAGGAATGGTTGGGAAAGACACTTACCGCTGATCAAATTTTCATACAACAATAGTTATCATGCTAGTATTAAAGATGTCCCATTCGAGGCACTTTATGGTCAGAAGTGTCGATCACCTGTTTGTTGGGCCGAGGTCGGAGATGCTCAGCTCACCGGTCCATAACTCTATCATGAGACAACCGAGAAGATTGTCTAAATCAAGCAAAGAATTCAAGCTGCTCGTGATCGCCAAAAGAGTTATGCCGATGTAAGACATAAGCCTTTAGAATTTCAAGTTGGTGACCGAGTGATGTTAAAGGTATCACCTTGGAAAGGGGTCGTACATTTTGGGCAAATGGGGGAAGTTGAACCCTAGATATATTGGACCTTTTAAGGTGTTAGCCAAAGTGGGAACCGTTGCTTATAGACTTGAACTACCTCAACGGTTAAGCAGGGTTCATAGCACGTTTCATGTATCCAACCTAAAGAAGTGCTTATCCGACGAGCCGTTGGCAGTTTCGTTAGATGAAATACACATTGATGATAAACTCTGCTTCGTTGAAGAACTAGTGGAAATTATGGATCGTGAAGTCAAGCAGTTAAACCGAAGCAGTATCCCCATCATCAAAGTTCGATGGACCTCCAGGAGAGGTCCTGAGTTCACGTGGGAACGTGAAGATCAATTCTGAAAGAAGTATCCGCAACTCTTCACAAAAACCGCACCCTCGGCAAGTGCCGCATCTTGAGCCTTGCGGAAAAGGCTCATTTAATGGGGGAAGACTGTAACAATCCATTATTTCAGGTCATTTCCCGACCCAATTATTACCATTATTTATTTTTAGAGTTTTACGCGTTCTCTTTTAATTATTATTGTATGGTTAAATCGCGTAAACTAAAAATCAACGTTCAACGTAAACGAACACCAAACAAGTTAAAGTTTACATCAAGCAAGTGTTATATAATTATGAAGAGTATAATTTATAACTTTTCCTATTTTATTTTTGTTGGTTACGTAAAATGCTTACGTTTCACAATAAATTACATTTAAGCATACCTGAAAGCACCAATACCTATCTATACTCAAACAAAAACCCACATTTATACCCAATACATAAAAACTAATTCATTTCCCACTTATTACCCACTAGAACTAGATCCATGTGTGCATACAACTCAAACCATTTAAACCTTAAACCATGTTGATAAAAACCTTACCTAAGTTGTACTTTAGACCCATATATCTAGTAATTGTCTAATCCTTGTACCCTATAGCCACTCTTGGCCGGCCATGGTACATAGAAAGGAGGAGAGCACTTACAAACTAGTACCTTTACCACTACATACCCATGGTAAGATTTAAGGTAGTTTTGACCATACTAGTTGCTATATATAGAATATCCTAGGTAAATAAACATACACAATCTCTCCTTGCAAGTAATCAAAACAATAAAACTCTCTCTATATCCATCCTAGGCCACGGCTCAGTCTTTATCAATTAGGGTTTCTTGTTGTTTTAATTCTGCAAGGATACAAGTGTCCAAGTCTTATTATTATTCATATCTAAGATCATTCAATGTGTTTTGGAAGCTTGGGTTTTGGTATTAGCAAAGGTTTGAAGCAATAAAAGAAATTAGGGTTTCTTTAGGGTTTTAATCTTGGGTTTACTTTATTGGGTTCAAGCTTATGTGTAAGCTTGTGTTCTTGATTTTACTACAACTCTTTAAGGTTTATTTAAACCCTAAACATTTCATTATTTATTTACCTATGTTTTTCATGCTTGTTATATATGTTAAACACCACCTATGTTATTTTCTTGAAATTATGAGATGTTGCAAAGGTAATTATGGTTCGAATTTCATATGTAAGTTAGTGGAATAATACTTAAAATAGAAGTACACATTGTATAAAAATGGAAATTAATTTATAGGTTTAGGTTATAAATTATTTTGTGTTAAAAGTTTTAATTACAAAAGTTATGAACAAATGATTTTGAGGACACGTATTCATGGACAAGTATTATGAACACATTATAGAGGACTTAAGATATATCAAGTTATGTCATCTCATAAGTTAGAGGACTTGTAATGGTTTAATAAAGTGAAAAGTATATAAAACAAGTGTATAAAATTAATTATGTAAAAACATAAATACCTACTGTTTGAATTCGTATATAAATATATTTATTTTATATTTTATTTAATTAGTACTTATCAAAAGGATCGTAAGCATATAAGGAACTTGAAAAACCGAGCTATAACGAAGAAGATGTGACATTTTTAAGTTTACGATAATTAAATATATAAAAGTGTTTTATAAAAGTTATTTTATGAAAATCTTCACTGTTTCAAATCTGAAAACTTAAGGGAAATATTTTATAAAGATAGTACTTTTTATGAGCAATCCAAACGTGTAAGAAACTCGATAAACGGATTTAAAATGAAGGTGATACGTTATTTACAAGTTTAAGTTAAAAAGTCTTTTTATAAAAGTAAATTTATAAAAATATGTTACTGTTCATGACAGTAAACTGTTGGGAATTAATTTTCCTAAATAAAGGTTTTAATTACAAAGACGTGAACATAGGAATCACTAAAAACCGTATTAAAACGAGCGAGATACAATTAAAATACGATTTCAATAATTAAAGTTATAAAAAGTATTTTTATAAACTTTCACTTACTGTTACGGTTCATAACAGTATTTAACCATATAATAATTATAATATTTTGATATATTTTCTTAATACGAAACCATGGACATAAGAAACGCGTAAAACGGAGTTAAAACGATCAAGATACGAGGTTTATAAAACCTTGTGCACTATTTTCACTTTTATACATTATTTTATAAAACAATTAAATTAATTTTATAATATCATTACATAATCAATAAAAATATTAAATCATATATTTTTTAAAAATAATACATTTTTGAACAAAAAATGATATTTTCTTTACGGATACGAATGCATATACTTTTATTTAACAAAGTACGATTTAATTATTATTTCAACTTTTAAAATTTAACGAAAACTATTAGGTGGTAGTGTAACTATATAACATGTGATATTGTATTTATATTAAAAACATTATACTCATACGACCTACAATTAATTAGGTTGCATTCGGATTGCCGAGACGATTTACTTATTTGATTTAGATAATCAAATCATTCACTTACGGTGAGTTCGTAGCCCCGCTTTTATACCATTACTTTGATTTGAAACTTTGGAGTGAGAAACATGCATTGTTTTACGATTGGATGCAAGTACACTTTTATACAAATCACGAGTTTGCCTAAGTAGCTATAACCCACTATGCCTATAAATCATGAACTGTTAATTACTAGATTGTAAGCGCGAATGTTTTGAATAGATCTATTTGAGATTGACATCCCCGTTCGGGTGAGTAGCGCTCACTAGTTTTGGAGGTCTGAAACAACGAATGTATACCATGTCGGAACAATTTGGATGTTGCGGGTTAAACATCTACACGGGCACATTATTTGCATTAATTTGCATACATATATGTCGTAGCTTCGATGTCATGAGCTTAGTGCATTTCGTAATTACTTTTGAGATATTGTATGTGTTACATGTCTTACATTTGGAAATCTTGCGGTCCTACTCTATACATTTATTAAACCTGTGAATTCACCAACTTTATGTTGACGTTTTAAATGATGTTTTTCTCGGGTCAATAAGGTACAAGAACAAGGATACTGGGGGTCAACATTTTGGGAATCATTTTGCATGGTGATTTAAATGCATTACATTTTGGAGTATTTGTTATGTATTAAAATCTTTACATTTTCATGGGTGAACAATTTAAGCTTCGGGCTTTGTAACAAACAAGTTTATTTAATCTAATGTATCATTTTCAAACGACTCATATATAGGTCGTTCTCATATCTTGTGTTGTTGATCTATGATGTAACACTCAGACCCATATTCGGCTGCGACCCATTTTAAGGGTGTTACATGCATTGTCATGCCAATTGTATGCATATCATTAATGAGTTGAGAAAATCGCCAGTAATACTCATAAAGTGTTTCACCCGTGACTGAAGTAAACTTATCAAATTCATTATACAGTTTACATTCACGTTCTTGATATGACAGTTCAGTGCCTTTCATGAGTAAGTTGACTCTATCTATAACACCCCGATATTTGACATAGCAGCGGAAGCTAAATTAGGGGTATTACTTCATGAATCAACAATCATAATCATAGAAAATGACTCAAAAGAGACGTTTTGGAAAATTTAGTTATCATTCATCATCATATCAGAGTTTTACAAAAGGAGGTCCCAAAATACATTTAAAACATAAAGGATGAATGATAACAAGTTTGGATGCCTTCACGTCCATGCCACTCCGTGCCTTAAACTGCTTAGTTACCTAAGATAAACATGCTAAAAAGGTCAACACAAAGGTTGAGTTAAATTCACAGGTTTGCAATATAATGGTTGAATACAAGTTAATTTTGTTAGCCTCAATTTATTGAGTCGAACAAGGAAGCTCGGTCACTCTACGATGGAGCTTCGGTCTTTAATTAGTTAATGTTGTAATAGTATAATATTGGGAATCGGGCTCGATAGTTAATCTAATATTGTATATGTTTCGGGTTTAATCCCAAGCGAAACCTGAGCCCGGGTCCTAGTTAAATATCCCGCGCGTCACTTTTAAATGTCTGGGTATATAAGGAACTTTTCCACTTGGAAAAGTTAGTTGTTGAAAGTTGTTCAAAATATCTAAATAATATCTTTTCTCTTTTCTCTCTCATTTCTCTCTCCTATTTCTCTCTCTAAACAACTCAATCTTTCTTTCTCCTTTCTAGTTAGATTTCGTAATCGATTATATGAAGTGAAGTGTTAACGGGATCATACAAGCTGTTACAAACATTGTTTACTTAATTCGTAACTTAAAAACGTGTGTCTAACGTTTATGCAAGAACTTTTATTTTATTAAGCGGTGATTTCAGAAAACGAGTCAAACTAATTGGTTTAACTATTTTACTCACACGTATTATATAATACCTGCAAAGCATTATATACGTCACATTAATCTTTGGATTGGTTGCTTTTGTTATATGATTCGCGGTATGAGATATATAAGGGTTTGTTTTCATATGTAATATATAAGGAAAATAGTACATACATTGCGTTCACTTTTCAATTTATTTATTTAACCAACCACCAAACTATTATAACTTTAAATATAAATCTTTTATCAACGTGACGCGTTGATGTAACCATTCATCGGGAAACCCAAGGTTGACATTAGGTGAGACAGGGTTATGAAGATGGGCTATGGGATTACCGATACTTAGGATGAGATTGTTGAGGCCATGCTGGAGGTAGCACCGACCACCTTGGAGGGGGTCAACAAGAGAGTGACAGAGCTTGCTACTACTGTTAGGCAGGAGAATGAGGAGTTCCAGGTACGATTCGAGGATGCACAGGATGACCGAGCTTATCTGAGATTCAGAGATAGGCCATATTACCGCCACACAGCTATGATTTTGGATAGAGAGGCGATGTATGCTCGTATAGCATAAACTAGTTCTGTGGATAAGAGTGCAACCATAGATGCCCATGTTAGGACACTGGAGGCACAGGTTGCCACATTGATTGCTCAAACCTCATCACTTCAGACTCAGTTGACTGCAGCACTTGGACGTATTAAGACACTAGAGGCTAGAGATCTAGAGCCCCAGGGTGAGCCATCTGAGGCTGGCAGTAGCTGTTAGTCATGTATCATTTGTAGCTATCCTATATAGCCTATTAAGTTTTATGGGTTACTCCCAGCTAGTAGGCTGTAGGGACTTTTGTTTTATCTTTTTAGCTATCATTGTATGGCATGTTAAGTATTATGGGTGATCCCCAGCTAGCATTGCCTTAGGACCATATTTTTCATTTTTGTATCTCATTGTACTAATCATGTTATAATCAGAACTATTATGTATGATTATCGATGTTGTTATGTATGGATGTTGATTTATTTATGTCATGTGATTCACTGTAGTTGTATATTTCACTGTGGGTTGTGATCTCATTTTATTTATTATGCATATGTCATGTTGCGTTTATGATTGTATGAAATCTAACGTGTATTATATTTCTTGTGATTTTAAAGAAAATGGCACCAAAGAAAAGAACCACAAGGGCATCACCAGCCACAACAACCACCCCCACCTCCACACCTACCATCGATGCTCAACTTAGGACACTAATAGGGCAAGGCATTGCTGCTGTGTTGGCAGAACGTGATGCGAACAGGAGTAGAAATGGCAATGACAGCCATGATTCAGGAACTGGCGGAAGAAGACAAGTGTCTACTGTCCGTGAGTGCACTTACACTGATTTCCTAAAGTGCCAGCCTATGAATTTCAAAGGCACTGAAGGGGTTGTCGGACTGACCCAATGGTTAGAAAAGATAGAATCTATTTTCCACATCAGTAACTGCATTGTCGCATGTCAGGTCAAATTTGCAACTTATACTCTTCAAGGTAATGCCTTGACATGGTGGAACTTCCACGTTCAGGCTGTCGGGCATGATATTGCATATGCAATGCCATGGAAGACTTTGAAGAAAATAATAACCGATAAATACTGCCCAAGGGGTGAGATCAAAAAGTTGGAAACTGAAATGTGGAACTTAAAGGTAAAAGGAACCGATGTGATGAGTTACAACCAACGTTTTCAGGAGTTTGCGTTGATGTATTATAGA
Source organism: Tanacetum coccineum (assembly GCA_026074375.1). NCBI lineage: Eukaryota > Viridiplantae > Streptophyta > Magnoliopsida > Asterales > Asteraceae > Tanacetum > Tanacetum coccineum. The sequence goes on along the minus strand of BQNB010015193.1, from coordinate 8,770 downwards.
ATGTTTCTCGAGGAATCGGATGTAGTTGAAAAGTATGTCGTTGGTCTTCCCGATATGATACATGGAAGTATGAAGGCATCAAAGCCCAAGACAATGCAGGAGGCAATTGAGTTTGCCACTAAACTGTGGGATAAAAGATATTATATTACCGAACATCAGGTGAGAATAAAAGAATGTTTATGGAACCTCTTGAAAACAACCAAACCAACAACAACCATTCAAAAGGAACAATGTGGCCCACGGTTATACTGCTGGGCCTGGTGAGAAGAAACCATACGAAGGGTCTAAACCTCTGTGCCCCAAATGCAACTATCACCATGATGGGTCGTGTGCTCCCAAGTGCACTAACTGCAAAAGGATTGGCCATTTGGCCTGTGACTGTAAAAGCTGGCCTGTTGCTGCCAACAACAACCAAAGAGCCCAAGGGACAAACCAAAGAGTTCTCACTTGCTTTGAGTGTGGAGCTCAAGGTCATTTTAGGAGTGATTGCCCAAAGTTAAAGAACGGGAATCAGGGAAATCGGGCTGGGAATGGTAATGCTGTAGCAAGAGCCTATGATATAGGCAGTGCCGAGACAAACTCGAACTCTAATGTTGTCACGTGTACGTTCCTCCTAAACAACCGTTATGCTTTGATTTTATTTGATACTGGTGCCGATAGAAGTTTCGTATCTACTACATTTAGTTCTTTGATTGATATCATACCAACTACACTAGACCATGGTTATGATGTCGAGTTAGCTGACGGTAGAATAATTTGGGGTAATACAATTATCGGGTTGTACTTTGAATTTTCTAAATCATCCATTCAACATTGACTTAATGCCCGTAGAGATGGGTAGTTTTGACGTCATTATCGGTATGGACTGGTTAGCTAAATATCATGCCGTAATCGTTTGTGATGAGAAACTCGTTCATGTTCCCTTTAAAAATGAAATTTTAACTTTTCATGGTGATGGAAGCAACAACAGACACGAGTCACGATTAAACATCATCTCGTGCACCAAAACACAAAATTATTTGCTGAAGGGATGTCCTATCTTTTTGGCACATGTTACCACAAAAAAGGCGGACGACAAGTCGAAGGAGAAGCGACTTGAAGGCGTACCAATAGTTCAAGACTTTCCTGAGGTATTTCCTGAGGACTTGCCGGGGATTCACCATAGCCTGCCAAGTGGAATTTCAAATCGATTCTGATACCTGGTGTTGGCTTGTGCGCGGGCACCTTATCGATTAGCTCTATCCAAGATGAAAGAATTGTCAAACCAACTGAAAGAACTTTCTGACAAAGGCTTTATAAGACCCAATTCCTCACCTTAGGGAGCTCCGATCTTGTTTGTCAAGAAGAAGGATGGATCATTCCAAATGTGCATTGATTACCGGGAATTGAATAAGTTGACGGTGAAGAACCGTTATCCGCTACCAAGGATTGACGATTTATTCAATCAACTACAAGGTTCGAGTGTCTACTCGAAGATCGACCTGAGATCGGGTTATCATCAACTAAGGATTCATGAAGAAGACATTCTGAAACCGTGTTTAAAATGATATGGACATTATGAATTTCAAGTTATGATGTTTGGTTTGACTAACGCACCTACTGTATTTATGGATCTCATGAATCGGGTGTGCAAACCATATTTGGATAAATTCGTGATTGTCTTTATTGACGATATTCTGATTTACTCAAAAAGCAAGCAAGAGCATGGTTGTTTTTTTGTGGGGTGTGTTCCCCCCCCCCCCCCCCCCCCCCCCCCCCCTTCCCCATTTTGGGGGGGGGGGGGGGCCCCCTTTTTTATATATATCAATATATATTTTGGGGGGGGGGGGGGGGGGGGGGGGGGGGGGAAGAGCATCTTCATAAGTTAATCTTGGAGGGTGTTAGATGGAGCTAGTTGTAGCAAATTCTCTAAATGTGAATTTTGGATTCCTAAAGTACAGTTCCTTGGTCATGTGATTGACAGTCAGGGTATTTACGTGGATCCCTTCAAGATTGAATCCATTAAGGATTGGGCATATCCTAAGACTATTACCAAAGATTCATTGAAGGATTCTCAAAGATCGCTAAGCCAATGACCAAGCTTACACAAAGAAGGTCAAGTTTGATTGGAGTGACAAAGCAGAAAAAACTTTTCAATTGATAAAGCAGAAGTTATGTAGTGCACCAATTCTGGCTTTACCCGAAGGAAGTGAAGACTTTATCGCTTACTGTGATGCTTCGATCAAAGGTTTGGGTGCTGTGCTAATGCAAAGAGAAAAGGTAATTACTTATGCATCACGACAACTAAAAATTCACAAGAAGAATTATACCACTCATGATTTGGATTTAGGCGCAGTAGTGTTCGCTTTGAAGATCTTGAGGCATTACCTGTATGGGACGAAATGTACCGTGTTCACCGACCACAAAAGTTTACAACACATCCTTAATCAGAAGGAATTGAACATGAGACAACGCTGTTGGTTGGAATTGCTTAGTGATTACGATTGTGAAATTCGTTATCACCTAGGGAAAGCAAACGTAGTGGCTGACGCATTGAGCACGGAAAAATGAAATAAGCCATTACGGGTTTGAGCCTTAGTTATGACTATTGGTTTGGATCTTCCCAAGCAGATTTTAGAGGCTCAGACTGAGGTAATAAAACCAGAAAACCAAGTCTGAAGATGTGGGAGGTATGCTGATTGAAAAATCAAAGGACCCAGAAAAGCCCAGGAAGGAGAAGTTGGAATCGCGTGCGGACGAAACACTGTGTTTGAATAACAGAAGTTGGTTGTCGTGCTATGGTGATATAGGACTTGATTTTGCTCATGAGTCTCAAAGTCAAAATCTTTTATTCATACCGGGTTCGATAAATGGTTTATACCAAGACATGAAGCAATTTATATAGTGCCTAACCTGATAGCCGACATAGCCACCTATGTTAGCAAGTGTTTTGTCGTGTTTAAAATAGTCAAAGCTGAAACCAAAATACATCTGGCTTGTTGGTACAACCAGATATTCCTCAATGGAAGTGCGACAACATCACAATGGATTTTGTCACCAAGCTCCCAAGGACGCAAAGTGGAAACGATGCCATATGGTTAATTGTAGACCGACTCACCAACTCTGCACACTTTTTACCGATGAGGGAAACTGACCCTATGGACAAACTAGCAAGTCTGTACTTGAAAGAAGTGGTCACGAGGCATGGAATACCAGTCTCAATCATTTGTGATCGTGACCCTAGGTTTGCGTCAAATTTTTGGAGGTCATTTCAGAAGGCTATGGGTACTCAGTTGGATATGAGTACGGCATACCGTCCGCAAACCGATGGGCAAAGCGAAAGGACTTTTCAAACATTAGAAGATATGTTACGCCCTTGCGTGATAGACTTTAGGAATGGTTGGGAAAGACACTTACCGCTGATCAAATTTTCATACAACAATAGTTATCATGCTAGTATTAAAGATGCCCCATTCGAGGCACTTTATGGTCAGAAGTGTCGATCACCTGTTTGTTGGGCCGAGGTCGGAGATGCTCAGCTCACCGGTCCAGAACTCTATCATGAGACAACCGAGAAGATTGTCTAAATCAAGCAAAGAATTCAAGCTGCTCGTGATCGCCAAGAGGTTATGCGTTGATGACATAGCCTTTAGAATTCAGTTGGTGACCGAGTGTTGTTAAGGTATCACCTTGGAAAAGGGGTCGTACATTTTGGGCAAATGGGGGAAGTTGAACCCTAGATATATTGGACCTTTTAAGGTGTTAGCCAAAGTGGGAACCGTTGCTTATAGACTTGAACTACCTCAACGGTTTAAGCAGGGTTCATAGCACGTTTCATGTATCCAATCTAAAGAAGTGTTTATCCGACGAGCTAATGGCAGTTCCGTTAGATGAAATACACATTGATGATAAACTCTGCTTCATTGAAGAACCAGTGGAAATTATGGATCGTGAAGTCAAGCGATTAAAGCGAAGCCGTATCCCCATCATCAAAGTTCGATGGAACTCCAGGAGAGGTCCTGAGTTCACGTGGGAACGTGAAGATCAATTCTGAAAGAAGTATCCGCAACTCTTCACAAAAACCGCACCCTCGACAAGTGCCGCATCTTGAGCCTTGCGGACAAGGCTCCCTTAATGGGGGAAGACTGTAACAATCCATTATTTCAGGTCATTTCCCGACTCAATTATTACCATTATTTATTTTTAGAGTTTTACGCGTTCGCTTTTAATTATTATCGTATAGTTAAATCGCGTAAACTAAAAATCAACGTTCAACGTAAACGGACACCAAACAGTTAAAGTTTACATCAAGCAAGTGTTATATAATTATTAAGAGTATAATTTATAACTTTTCCTATTTTATTTTTGTTGGTTACGTAAAACGCTTACGTTTCGCAATAAATTACATTTAAGCATACCTGAAAGCACCAATACCTATCTATACTCAAACAAAAACCCACATTTATACCCAATACATAAAAACTAATTCATTTCCCACTTATTACCCACTAGAACCAGATCCATGTGTGCATACAACTCAAACCATTTAAACCTTAAACCATATTGATAAAAACCTTACCTAAGTTGTACTTTAGACCCATATATCTAGTAATTGTCTAATCCTTGTACCCTATAGCCACTCTTGGCCAGCCATGGTACATAGAAATGAGGAAAGAACTTACAAACTAGTACCTTTACCACTTCACACCCATGGTAAGATTTAAGGTAGTTTTGACCATACTAGTTGCTATATATAGAATGTCCTAGGTAAATAAACATACACACTCTCTCCTTGCAAGTAATCAAAACAATAAAACTCTCTCTATATCCATCCTAGGCCACGGATCAGTCTTTATCAATTAGGGTTTCTTGTTGTTTTAATTCTGCAAGGATACAAGTGTCCAAGTCTTATTATTATTCATATCTAAGATCATTCAATGTGTTTTGGAAGGTTTGGGTTTTGGGTGTTAGCCAAAGGTTTGAAGCTATAAAGAGACTTAGGGTTTCTTTAGGGTTTTAATCTTGGGTTTACTTTATTGGGTTCAAGCTTATGTGTAAGCTTGTGTTCTTGATTTTACTACAACTCTTTAAGGTTTATTTAAACCCTAAACATTTCATTATTTATTTACCTATGTTTTTCATGCTTGTTATATATGTTAAACACCACCTATGTTATTTTCTTGAAATTATGAGATGTTGCAAAGGTAATTATGGTTCGAATTTCATATGTAAGTTAGTGGAATAATACTTAAAATAGAGTACTACATTGTATAAAAATGGAAATTATTTATAGGTTTTAGGGTTTAAATATTTTGTGTTAAAGTTTTAATTACAAAAGTTATGAACAAATGATTTTGAGGACACTTATTCATGGACAAGTATTATGAACACATTATAGAGGACTTAAGATATATCAAGTTATGTCATCTCATAAGTTAGAGGACTTGTAATGGTTTAATAAAGTGAAAAGTATATAAAACAAGTGTATAAAATTAATTATGTAAAAACATAAATACCTACTGTTTGAATTCGTATATAAATATATTATATTTTATATTTTATTTAATTAGTACTTATCACAAGGATCGTAAGCATATAAGGAACTTGAAAAACCGAGCTATAACGAAGAAGATATGACATTTTTAAGTTTACGATAATTAAATATATAAAAGTGTTTTATAAAAGTTATTTTATGAAAATCTTCACTGTTTCAAATCTGAAAACTTAAGGGAAATATTTTATAAAGATAGTACTTTTTATGAGCAATCCAAACGTGTAAGAAACTCGATAAACGGATTTAAAATGAGTGATAGTTATTTACAAGTTTAAGGTAAAAAAGTCTATTTTATAAAAGTAAATTTATAAAAAAATATGTTATGTTCATGACAGTATATGTTGGGAATTAATTTTCCTAAATAAAGGTTTTAATTACAAAGACGTGAACATAGGAATCACTAAAAACCGTATTAAAACGAGCGAGATACAATTAAAATACGATTTCAATAATTAAAGTTATAAAAAGTATTTTTATAAACTTTCACTTACTGTTACTGTTCATAACAGTATTTAACCATATAATAATTATAATATTTTGATATATTTTCTTAATACGAAACCATGGACATAAGAAACGCGTAAAACGGAGTTAAAACGATAAAGATACGAGGTTTATAAAACCTTGTGCACTATTTCACACTTTTATTATTATTTTTATATAAACAATTAATTTTAATTTTATAATATCATTACATAATCAATAAAAATATTAAATCATATATTTTTTAAAAATAATACATTTTTGAACAAAAAATGATATTTTCTTTACGGATACGAATGCATATACTTTTATTTAACAAAGTACGATTTAATTATTATTTCAACTTTTAAAATTTAACGAAAACTATTAGGTGGTAGTGTAACTATTAACATGTGTATTGTATTTATATTAAAAACATATATACCTCTACGACCTACAATTATTAGGTTGCATTCGATTGCGAGACGATTTACTTATTTTTGATTTTAGATAATCAATCATTCACTTACGGTGAGTTGTAGCCCGCTTTTATACCATTACTTTGATTTGGAAATTATGGAGTGAGAAACTTGCATTGTTTTTCGATGGATGGCAAGTACACTTTTATACAAATCACGAGTTTGCCTAAGTAGCTATAACCCACTATGCCTATAAATCATGAACTGTTAATTACTAGATTGTAAGCGCGAATGTTTTGAATAGATCTATTTGAGATTGACATCCCCGTTCGGGTGAGTAGCGCTCACTAGTTTTGGAGGTCTGAAACAACGAATGTATACCATGTCGGAACAATTTGGATGTTGCGGGTTAAACATCTACACGGGCACATTATTTGCATTAATTTGCAAATATTTGGCGTAGCTTCGATGTTTTTTCTCAATGAGCTAAGTGCATTTCGTATATTACTTATGAGATTATGGTATGTTGTTACATGTTTACATTTGGAATCTTGCGGTCTACTCTATACATTTATTAACCAAAAAACTGTGATTCACTAACTGTATTGACGTTTTTAAATGATGTTTTTTCTCGGGTCAATAAGTACAAGAACAAGGATTGGGGGTCAACATTTTGGGAATCTTATTGCTTGGTGATGTTAAATGCATTACATTTTTGGAGTAATTTGTTATGTATAAAATATCTTTTCATTTTCGTGGGTGAACAATTTAAGTTCGGGCTTCGTAACAAAATGTTGAATTATACTAAAGTTTCTTTTTCAAACGACTCATATATAGGTCGATCTTTATCTTGTGTTGTTGATCTATGATATGTACACTCAGACCCATATTCGGACATGAGACCCATTTTAAGTGTGTTACATGCATTGTCATGCCAATTGTATGCATATCATTAATGAGTTGAGAAAATCGCCAGTAATACTCATAAAGTGTTTCACCTTTGACTGAAGTAAACTTATCAAATTCATTATACAGTTTACATTCATGTTCTTGATATGACAGTTCAGTGCCTTTCATGAGTAAGTTGACTCTATCTATAACACCCCGATATTTGACATAGCAGCGGAAGCTAAATTAGGGGTATTACTTCATGAATCAACAATCATAATCATAGAAAATGACTCAAAAGAGACGTTTTGGAAAATTTAGTTATCATTCATCATCATATCAGAGTTTTACAAAAGGAGGTCCCAAAATACATTTAAAACATAAAGGTTAAATGATAACAAGTTTGGACGCCTTCACGTCCATGCCACTCCGTGCCTTAAACTGCTTAGTTACCTAAGATAAACATGCTAAAAAGGTCAACACAAAGGTTGAGTTAAATTCACAGGTTTGCAATATAATGGTTGAATACAAGTTAATTTTGTTAGCCTCAATTTATTGAGTCGAACAAGGAAGTTCGGTCACTCTACGATGGAGCTTCGGTCTTTAATTAGTTAATGTTGTAATAGTATAATATCGGGAATCGGGCTCGATAGTTAATCTAATATTGTATATGTTTCGGGTTTAATCCCAAGCGAAACCTGAGCCCGGGTCCTAGTTAAATATCCCGCGCGTCACTTTTAAATGTCTGGGTATATAAGGAACTTTTCCACTTGGAAAAGTTAGTTGTTGAAAGTTGTTCAAAATATCTAAAATATCTATTCTCTTTTCTCTCTCATTTCTCTCTCCTCTTTCTCTCTCTAAACAACTCATCTCTCTTTCTCATTTCTAGTCTGATTTCGTGATTGATTCTATGAAGTGAAGTGATAACGGGATCCTACAATTGGCATCAGAGCTACGTGTGGATTCGTGGTTGATTCTTGTGGTTAAACAAGATCAAATTCGTGGTCAAAAATAAGTCAATAGAAAAAAATAAAACCCGAATTTTTGTGCTTAGATGTGTGAATGCTTATGTTATTAAGCAAGATCTAGGCATAAGGTAGCTAATTGTGCAAGAGAAATCAAGTTAGAAGGTCAAAAAGGGTGATTATTAGGCGATTTTTGGTGGAAAAGTCATATTGTTCGTCGTTGCGTTTTGACTTTTTGGCAAAGTTCATGTTGCGTTTTGACTTTCTTCTTGTTGCGTTTTGATTTTCTTCTTGTTGTGTTTTGACTCATTGCGTTTTGACATTGGTTGCGTTTTGACTCGTTGCGTTTTGACTCATTGCGTTTTGACTCATTGCGTTTTGAGACTGGTTGCGTTTTGACTCGTTGCGTTTTGACTCATTGTGTTTTGACTCGTTGCGTTTTGACTCGTTGCGTTTTGACTCGTTGCGTTTTGACTACAGGTTGCGTTTTGAAGACCACGACT